>JAFELO010001208.1:34129-104108 GCA_017140195.1 Eumaeus atala | reverse complement strand
ATATATACTATATTGTGTATTGTATATATGTAATCGGAGTAATCGGAGTCTTTTTACGACTACTGACGCCCATGAACATTCACATAGTTACTATACTGATGAGCTGCTCTCCTTTCCGCCCGAATGGGGCACGAACTACTCACAAACCGCGTAAAATGCCACACTGAAGAAGATATCACTTGAAGATATCACTTTACGATAGTATTATGCAGTATTGCACTACCTATAATAATAGAAATAAGTACATAAATAAAATGAGTTCTTTAAATTTTGTCTTAGCGAACGTCTGCTGTTGTGGTAGATGCGTTCACAAGGGGGCGCTGCAGGTTCAAATCCCGCCAAGGCCAAGACATTTGGTCTGATGTTCCATTTGATCCTCTGCCATCATTTGTACATCTTCTGCAGACTGATGGTCGACACGGTTACAGTCTTCTAAACTGGCAATTTAAAAAATAAAACATTTTTTTTCTCCTTTCTTCATTGGGTACTTTATTTATTAGACATCTATGAAGTAATTATAAAGAAAATCATTATTATTTTAAGCGGACTATATTTACTGTCCGTAGATTAAGCTGTATTTTTCTATTTGGCTAGATATATTGTTTTCGGCTAGATATATATGTTTAGAATGCTTCCTTTTATTATTGTTGGTTGGTTACACCAACTCAAAGATCCGCCTTTTATTATAAAGCATGTGTAAACTCACAGGCATCTTAGACCGTCTGACACTTGTGGGTAGAAACCTCACAAGAGCGGAATCTTGTATAATTGAAGAATATAACAAACTTTGCTTCATCTAGGGGATTTAACTGCAATGCGAAAGGGAAAATCAGGCCCAATTCAAGATTATGTCAGATTCGAATACCCGAATCCGTGTTTGGCTTCATCGTAAGAGTACTAGTAATATAAGTTAGAAAAATCATTGGTACATGGCCAACCATGATCCTATCCCAAGATCACCGTTATCACCTGAGCAGAAGTCCGAAACGCCAAACACTATACCACCGAGCCTCTCATAGGGTTTATTCCTTATTTTCTCTAATTTATCACAACATATCGCATAATAGTGTAATAGAAAATATTTTTAATGAAACAAAATGAAGTAGCGATGAATAGAATCAATTAAAACAACGGTTATATATTGCTAGCGCCCCAGCTTCGGCCGTGAATTAAGTAGTTCAAATTATATACCTTTCTCTGGAATTGCTCTATCCATTTGTGAAAACAATATGAAAACCAATTCAGTGGGTTGTGAAAACAAACTATCATGTACCCCTAGGGAGACGGTATTTGAGGACATAATTTACTGACTATGTCCTCAAATACTGTATAGTATACTTTGATATAACGGGACGAGATACTAGGACAGCAGCAGTCTAGGGGAGTATAATGTTCATATTAATCTCATTCAGCTGAAGTGATGCCAAGATGAAGCGAGCAGCACGCCCCGCAGTGAAATATGGGGCGCGTTATCCCTCATGGCTGACGACGCGGATCCTCGCCAGTTAGGAATGGTGCCAGCCGAGTGCGTGAATAGCAACCTCCCCCTAAACACCACTCATCCTGCTACGAGCGCCACTTAATAATAAATTCCTATTTTATCATACCGGCTGATTGGTGCGGCGTTTTTGTGTTCGTTCACTCACATATATCATAATCTGATCTAAATGTTGCCGTGTTCCATGCTCTTTATAAGGTTACGAATAACCGTAAAATATATTAAGACAACAAAAATGTTTTAAGATTAATGTATTACATTTACATAAATATGTTTTGACATTGATTTATAAAATACCAAGATACACAGTCAGCGTCTCAAACCCGTTCGCATGAAGTAAAAATTATCCACATTGTAGAAATAACTTAAAATCCTGCGCTTAAGGTGGACTTGCAATATTTTTTTAATTTATACACTTGTTTTCGAATTGAATCTGTTTTGTGAAAAAAACTTAAAACCATGCGCGAAAGATGCAGAAATAGGTTGATGCACAATCAAGGAATTTAGGAGTAAATTAACGCCTTTTATCACCGTTAAGTGAATAAAAATTTCCTTAGACCACGGCCGCCTACATAACTAAGAATGAAGTTGTTAGTGAGATGGCGCTAAAAGAATACATTATTATCTTTACATAATTTGTAATATATTATTATGTTGTAATATTAAGATCAGAAAAATATGAATAATAACAGAAAAAAATAAAAAAGTTCAGTGACAGAGAACAGGGGTGATGTAACATATTTGTGTCGTTATGGCAGTAAATCACAACGCCATAGGTATAATAAATGACATCAATAAAAGTTTAATTCATTATATTTAGTGACGCTTCTGTACCTCGCTCCCAGCCTACGACATATTATGAGACGTATGATTTGTTACTAAAAGAACAAAACTGTAGCACGTACACTATGTGTATCTTAAAATTCATGCTGTAAATTGGTATTTTTAATTGGTATTGTCATTAGAACACTGTAGCCGAATTAGGCCCACGCCACGCCATTTTATTGGAATCCTTGTCTTTTACCGGGAGAAAAATAATCTTCCTATACTATATTAATAGTGAACCACCCCGGGTTATACACTAAAACCTTCCTCGAGAAGCGCTCTATCCATGGGAGATCACATAAAGACAGATTCGCTTTGGGACTGTGTTTTATAATATGTAGTTATATAGAATATTCCAGGTTATAAACCTGTAATTCATTGTCATTCATTTTGAATTATAGCCTAATAAATATACGTCGTATTGCATGCAAAACCGATAACCGTTGGGGAAGAACTGTCCTGAGCGGCGGTGCCGAACCGGAACCTAAAGCGTGGGACGGCTTTAGGTTCCGGTTCGGCACCGCCGCTCAGGACAGTTCTTCCCCGGACGGTAGAATAACGACTTGATTAAGGTGGCGGGGGGCCGCTGGATGCAGGTGACTTGTGACCGAGACCTGTGGCGCTATATATGTAGGCCTATGCCCAGCAGGGGACGTCATCCAGTTGATGATGATGATGGAACATATATCTACGATTACCAACCTAAGCATTAATAATTCAATAAACATCAGTTTCTTATATAAACTAATTAAAACTATTTAAAGAATAAGATGTCATGTGATATCAAATTTTATGTTCGCTTTTTAAATGTCTAATTGAACAGAGTATAACATCAAATACCTACGCCGTCACCTCGCGACTAGAGCTTTCATCAACAAACGGTATGGTTGGAGAGACTTTGTCCATGAATTTTATAGCGTATTTTAAGATTTTCAAATGACTTAAATTTTTGATGTTATACGTGGAATGTCTTCTTTAAACGGAAAAAACGATAAATATTTCTTACTATACGTATGCGTATCGATAACTCCATTGTTTATTTTACTGTGTGTTGATATTTTATTATAATAATGAATAAACAAAGAAAGAAGAAAAATAGTAAATTCAAAGTCTGTAATAATAAATATAGCGGTATAGGTAGCTATATAGTCTAAACCCTACTATACTAAAAAAAGATCAGTCTAAAATTGGATCGGCTATAAAATCAAGTAAAATCAAAGAAATAAATAACTGGTATCGATCAGTGTTGCAAGAGTAACTTTTCTTTTATTATATTTTGTTTTGGTCTGAATGGACAAACACCATTATTTACACTCTTTTGCTGACCGTATGAATTGGTTTAAAAAAACTGCCATACATCTTTATCAGACCGGTGTCATCGCTGCCCCGGCTCGTTTCATCGTCCACCCTCCACCTCAGCCCTGACTACCCATGGGCCCGATTGCGATGTTGACATCGAGCCGCCACTTCGGTTGTTTCCATAATCGCTTTCATTCGATGTTTTTTATTACTCGTCCTTCACATGTTGGCAGCGTAAGCTTATTGATTTTTATTGTGATGTGACAATTTTGAAAACTACAATATGTACTTAATAGAGTTATGATTTATGAAAAAATTTCTTTAGATATCTCTAAAAAAAATTTTCACTAATCATAACTCTTTCGATCGATCATTATTTTTGTTTTTATTTTCTAACCGATGGCGTCAAGAGGGTTTTTATTTTATTTTTACGCTATGTGTGTGTGTATGTATGTATGTATGTAGACATCGTTGTAACAAAAATGCATTCATATTACACTGAAATCATAAAAAAATAAAAGGACGCGCTGACGTTTTTCGTTCGTTTCTTCAATTCAAAAATATTCTTTTGATATTATGTGACCATCGTAAAGAGATAGGCATAAACAAATAATATTACACACAAACTTTTACTGCGCTGCTTTGCCTGGGAAAGGTTATGACGTACACATGTCTGAGGAATCCAGGACATTTTCTTAGTAGAAAGGGGGCCAGGATTATCAGCGATGAGAAAGAGTGCTGAGTCAAGCCTGACTATAGTTCAAAAAAATAGTTTAAACATATAAATATTTATTTCGGACCAGATCTAAGAAATTTATGATGATAATGATAATCAGTTGTCACTAACAAATTTATAAAACTCTTCGAATTGCGTTTTGTAATCGGAATCAGCAACATCAAGGTCGATCTGTAATTAACTTTGAGAATTGTAGACGGCAGGTTGAAAAAAAGTTAAACAGATGCCGTCTCTTAATCGTGTTATCCCGCCGCTCCCAGTTGTTTCGTTCAGCGGCCTCCTAAATGGGTTACTTTATTACTCGGCTTTTATAATGGGGACGGCACCTTCATCCAAGTATAATTATGCTTTTATTTTTTGCCTAATCCCAGGAAATGATTAATTTTTTTGTGCTTACGGATAGGAACTTAAGCGGTCATACAATATTCATAAATTATGAAAAAAACAATTTATAATGTTATAAGTAGCAGTAGTATTGAGCATATGTTGTTCTGATTTTTCAATTTCTATTACCAGTTCAAAATCAGATAGTTGCTGGCGTTATAACATTGTACATCTTATGATAATACAGGACTGTTAGCCGATGTTGAGTCAATACGCCACTCGTCTCCTTTTAGTAGCTATAATTGTAAACAATATTTTTCGGCAGCCATCTACAATCATAATGTGATCGTACTGCGTTTTGCCTCGTATGGAACAAACACTGTGTGCTGCTGTCGTAAGGGGATTTTCAGTTGAGAATCGTTTAATCAATTAAGTTGCGCACTCTTTTCATTACAAGTAAATATTTCTCTCGAATATTCTTAAAATTTTCAGGATTCATTAGTCCCTGTTAGTCTGTGTGCCCACGCCGACATGTTTGTGTTATAGACAACCGCAGTGCCTCGTTAGCGTCAGCTTCTAATTACTATTTAAATGTCCTGATTAGAAATTGCCTGATTTATTTGCAATTTAAACATGACTTAGTTTTCGATTGCTCGTGTCAATTTAAAAATCAATTTGATCCTCTTTTAGGGGGCAAGAGAGCAGTTGAAGACTTTTGGTACCTAACGTCGCTATTACCCATTACACATCTGTACAAATGCGAAGCAGACACGTCGCTTTCATTCTATATTATTCCTTTCATCGGCAGCCAGAAACTCATAAACCCAATGGAACATAGTATGTCTGTAGTAGAGTGTATAAAAACCGGCTAACTCCGTGTTCGACTATGTCTACAAAACACGTTTGTTATATGGGGATCATCTTCCTCTTCCTTAAATAACGATTTCATCCAGTTTTTAGTACTCGTTGTTATACCGGAAACAGATATAACAGTTATCTGTGAAAATTTCTTCTATCACTATTCATGAGGTAGAGCCTGGTGAGGGACAGACAGCGAATTATTATTAATAGGGTTCCGTTTTCTACCCATTGAACACGGAACTCTCTAAATGAAAACACTTATTCAACCTAAACCTCGCATTAGTAGCCTGAAACATATATACATTTTTCTTCACACATTTTGAAATATGTGAAATATTCAAATTTTTATTTTTAAACGATATATCCCGACTGCTTTAAAGACGTAGTGGTCATAAAAGCAGTAGAGATATATCGTCATATTTTATTAATGTCCAGTTCCTTGAGATGAAAACCTGAGCATGCTAATGTGGTTTGCATATTGTTTGAAATAGAAATAGAAATAAAATCATTCAGTGCTTGATAATACACTTAAAAAAAAACAACAACTAAAGTATCTAGAATACAAATTATTTATAAATGGAAAAAGGAGGGAATAAAAAACAAATTAATTAGGTACATACATAATATTATCAATGAAAGTGATACAATGTGAGAGGCACTGTAAAGAATATCACTCGGCATACGTCGGAGAATCTAAGTTCACGGCACCGATTTTCACCGATTTTCATTTCATTTTCATCACCGACACAAAAAAAATGAGACGGAAGGAAGTGACAAATAAAAACATGTACTTAGTTGCATTAAAAAATGAATAGGGTTAATAAATATTTTGATAAGATAAGTCTCGTGTGATTTGTAGGTTTCCAGTATTAAATGACTCAATAAATAGAATGTGTATAAAGATATATAAGATTTTCGCCATTTTCGCTGCGGGGTGGTTTTTGACCGGTTATGATGAATAGTTAGCCCCCACTGTGGCGATCACAAAAATAAGGTACGCTGAGAATATAGTGTTGTAATGTGGTTAGAGACATAATAATAAGTAAACTAATAATATTATATTATATAAAAAATAATAATAATAATAAATTATAATCTAAAATAGAAACTAACTGTTACCATTAAGTTGAATATCTAACAAATATGATTTGTACCAAATTTTAAAACTATTATCTATTTTCAAAGATCGCAAAGGTGGTGACAAATTATTCCAGCACTTTGAGGCCATGTATCGGAAGCTACCCCGAAATGCCGCAGTTCTGTGGATTTGGGTAATGCGCATGTGCGCAGAACCTAGAGTGGTGTGAGCAAGCTCCTTGCCCCAGGCCCATTGGTGCTTGTCAAACAGGTATGGAGGTATTCGATACCTAATGATTCCAAAGAGTAGGGTGGCGAAGTGAAGTTTCCTTCTGCGGTCCTTTCGGAGTATCTTAGCATCATTGAGATAGGGTGAAACATGTTCACGTCAAAGCAGCAGTACTTTTACTGATATAGAATAGATTTATTGATCGAGAAAGTAGGCAAGGTCCGATTACAGCATTTGCATATTCCAAGTTGTAGAGAATTATAGTCTCGCATAATTTTATACGGATGTCGGTAGCTAAAAAATTATTTATCTTATATAAAACTTTCAGTCTGTAAAAACAGTTACTGACGGTTTTTTATAACATGTTTAAAATTTAAATATATAAAGTAAAAAATTTAAAACTTTAGATTCCCGTCAAAATAGTACACCTTTCGTGCCTCCTTCACTCGGCCAATTTTGTTGTCCAGTATTTAAATGATGGGAAAATTCTGTGACATTCTGTTCATCTGATTTCTAGTACCGGTAAAGATGTATTACGTTTTGTTCGGACTAGGTATTAACGTGTTAGCACCGGAACAAATAGCAATATGGGACAGATCTTCATTCAGTTCAGTTATCGCTTTGTCCATAGAACTTGTATGCACTATAGAAAAAGCTGTACGTCGTCCGCGTATATATCATACTTGCAGCAAGTATTGATCCCTTTGAGGTTCCTCTGCTTGAGGGCTTGAGGTCAGACTACATTGTGGAACCATCGTCATTTTTTGCCTCAACAATCTGCGACCGCTCACTGAGTCAAGGAGCACCAGTACCGTGCCCTCACCTCCTCCTGAGCACACATGATATTATCCTTTACATCAGCTAGAGCCGTCGTAGTGCTGTGACGCTTACGAAAGCCAGATTGGGTAACAGGAAGTAAATTATGAGCTTTTATATATTCTGTGATCTGATTACAAACCACCCTTTCTAATATCTTTGAGGTACACGGGAGTATGCTAATAGGTCTAATGTCTTTGATATCGGTTACGTTAGCTTTCTTAGGTATGGGTCTCACTACGGCGGTTCTCCACAGTTGCGGAAATTTACTCTTTATAATTGACAAGTTAATAATTCGCGTGATAACCTCTAAACTACACGACAGAGTGGTCATCAACATGTCCAAGAATATACCATCAGCTCCTGTGGCATTTGAATGCAATGACTTTAAAATAGCCAACACATTCCTGTCATCGGTTTGCTGAAGATATAATACAGATGTACAAAAGTGATAAGTTGATTATCACTAAATGTCTCTGATTGCTCTATGCTACAAAAAATGCAATACCTCTTACTATAACGTAACACGTAATAATAATATAACAATACTTAATCGTAGTCAGTCATAAAGTATGCTATTGAAAATCGTGGAATCATCTCAATTATAATTCATGTATCTCAGGCATCTTGTTGGTTTCAATCCTGCTTTATGAATTCTAGCGTTGAAACAAACTATCGATACGATAAATTTCAGTAATAATATGCTTTTATGCGCCATGCTAAAGACCGAGGGTCTTTTGTCAGCGAGTTGTCGGTGCGAGGCTACACCACCAGCGCTGTGGCCTATAATTGGACGCTTGTTGCTTGCTATCATCCTTCATACTGTACACTCTATACCTTAACTATAATACGACTAATAATAATATAAATAAATTTATCACAAAGAGTTTTAATCCTCTTTGAATGCTCAGTAGACTAATTATAATATATTATGCATAATATATTATATATAAAATGCAATGGTCATAATGTCTGATATGTCCTGAAGTTTATAAACGTTCAAAGTCCCGAAGAGGTTGCTTGACAGTGTCATAAATATATGCGATATTTCACCGTACCGCAGAAATATGATGCTTACGAAAGCTTACGTTATAATGAAATGTATTAACCCTACTGTCGCTGGTTCCTGCGAGAATAACCCCTAACGGCGACACTAACGTGGCGTCACTACATTGTTAAATACACTTTTTGAAATAATAATTCTTTACGCACGACTTGGAGAGTAAGCCGGTGAATTCGTGACGAGAATTTCCTTACTCGTAATCCCATTAGACTTTTGGAGCAAGGTTTACGATTCAACAAATATTTTAGTACGAGGTAGTGCCATGCGACTACGCATGACACTACGGAATTGAGCCGGCGCGACCTTGGAGGTACATCTTTTCGTCAGTGTCGTGTTTCGTGAGATTTGTGAGTACCCGGTGACCATTCGGTGGTGGGAGAAGGGCTTCGGCATAGTAATTGTGTGGATGTTCATGTGCGTCGGTAGTCGTAAGAATGCTCTGATTGCTTGTTTACCCCTATTCTATAAAAAAAATTAAAAAACTCTTTTTTTCCTATTATTCAGAGAAAATAAGAAAAACCTAAGTGTTATCTTAGGTTTTTATTATTATCTGTACTGTATTATCATGTAATGAGCGATTTTCTTTTGCATGGTAGACTAATACGTCCAATGCGTACACAGCTTACTAACACTTTTCTACTGTGTTTGTATCGTCATTTCTAAAATACACCATTACGAACGGGTTTTTGAATAATGTAATTTTTTTTAATAAGGGTAAATTGGCGATATTCGTAGGGTTAATTTAATTTCTTGCAATAAAAGAGAAATCTTAACATCACCTCCGAAGTCTATACACAAATGTTAAATATAAAATATTTGTAAAGGACTCTCAGTAATAACTGAGTTCAATTTGTTATATTTTTTCACTCTTGTTATTTTGTTGTTGCGTACTTTTAGAAACATTATAAATGTTATGTTTTGATACGATTTCTATAATTAACTGGCTGTCTTTGAAATTTCTACTACCTTTGGTGGGCCGCTTATCACTCTGCTCATGATCTGGACTGCTTACATAAAACATACTTACTTATTACATGAAAGTTTCATGAAACATGGAAAAAATCATTGATTTACAAAAATATAAAAATTAAAAATATAAAAAATATAATTTTACATTACATTGAGAAACAGATTAAACCTTCACAGATTTATCTCGCAGGACGATTCCTCTGTAAAAGTAGATTCGAGTGCTTAGAGGAAGTCCGTCGTTACATGTCACCGGACCTCACCCAAAGCTGGTGACATCGCGTGCATACATTTCCCCGAGTCACCAAATAAAGCGCAGCAAAAAATAAAAATAAAATTTTAAATCTAAAATACGCAGTTTCATTAAGAACCAGCGAAAGCTTACGAGTGAGATTGATTATCGCGGTAATCCTTCCCTTTCATTCAGTTGAATCTCAAATAATTGGACGGATCTCTTGTTTACCTTCACCATTGTCCGATTAATATTACTGTTTCCTCATGAAAAGCGGTGTTAAACATTTTCATTTTAAAATGTGTATGTTCTTAAATTGCAAAAAAAATGCTTTTGTGTACAACGCTCATTGCAATAAACATATTGATTATTAATTTTTTTTTTCCATTCAGATTAATAATACAACAACCGCCATTTATATTGTATTGCCGTGGGCCTCTGTTTTGGTGTCTTCTGCACCCAAAGTTAATATTTACTTCTTTAGAGCTAGGCTACATTGCGGTTGAACTGGTTGGCATTACCAGAACGGTACCTCTCCTTCATGAATGCTTAAGGGTCAGCTATACTGCCGTACTTAGTATGTGTTCGATAGCTTCATGTGACATTGGAGCGGAGGAGGCAAGAGGAGCAACGAATCTGTATAACAACAATGATAGCTAGTAGAACAAACATGCGCGTTTGTAGTCATTTAACCCAAACCGACTGCTCGTATTCCTCTTTATACTTAAAAAAATCTATGTTATATTCTACTATTTTATATTATACCTCATAGATGGAAACATTCCCGTAACCGCAATAACTGCTAGTTTCACAGGCATTTCGGCAATTTGATAAAGTTTGCTTTAATTAAAAAGTCACACAACTTCAGAAGGACATGTTTAGGCAATGAAATATAAATTAAAGTAATTCCTCAGATTAATTTAATGCATGTAAATGTAAATGTGACTTCTATAGTGTGAACTTGTAAATGTGTCTTCTATAGTCTAAGGCATAGTTTAATTATTAATATTGAGCCTTTCGTACTAAGTATGTTTGAAATAAGGAAGCAAACGAGGAGACATACATTTTGTTTACTACGATGTTCGGCCCACGACAGATATCAGCATAATTTGAATGCTGCAGCATAATTATTGTGGGTATCCTTCGTGTGCTGTGACAAAACATTATTATTATATACTACACATTTCGATAATTGCAAAGTAAATTAAACTTTAACTTTGTATGGGAAAAGCATCTCTTAAGAACTTTTACCGAAGGCAATGGGAGAGTTTAAATGTTATAATGGCTCATATTGTATCCCGCGGGTGATACGTATGTATGTAGGTATTAATGTAATAAGTCAGTAACGTATAAGGCTATTGAACGTTGGATGGATAAAAGAGTGGTACAATCAGCGATGTAAATTGAATCGCAGCTGGAGTACGTTCTTACGTCGAGAGCTCTACGCCGCTCGGGAATTTGTCTTCTAACACACCTCGTGTAAAGCTGTTATATCACTTTTATGAGGTGGTAGTAAAGCAAATTGATTTAAAATTGTATTTACTAATTTATTTTTATAGGAGTATATATTTTATATTTATCCTCCTATAAAATCAAATTAGTATACACGAACGCGTGGCAGGTCAATAATATATGTTGGATATTCATGAACATTTATAGATTTTTTTTTATAGATTTATAGATTTATATGGCGATCGGACCAAAATCTTACCCGATACCACTTGTATTACAATTCTGTATTTTGGTTGCTGACATTGGATCTGCAAGGCCGGTGACCTGTCATAGATGCCGTCACCAAGTGACGGCTATAATATCACTTTTCGTGCTCTTTGTGAGTTTCTGGTGGCACATTGAGGAGAGGATAGAAGAAGGGGAAACCCGCCTGCACATCGTAGTTTAACTAAATCCTACACTTAGCTTAACTTCCTATATATAATATAAAAATAATATCACACCCATCTCTTTGTCTATATTCAAATATATACTACCATTATAAAGAGGAGACGTTTGATTATTTGTTTGTTTCTTTTGAGTACGCTCCGGATACGGGACTATAAAAATATTTTACAAATATAATCCTTTCTTACCTCTGATGAACACAAGTTTATATAACATATTCTTAAAAAGTTTCTATGAAGAGTGAGATAAATGCTTCCAACAAATTTCAAAGAACTCTGGTATTTGGTATAGAATCTTTGTTAACAAACCACCCAAGGTAACCTGGTTCTCGTATACAAAAGTCAGCAAAAGAAATTTGACAATCTATATTCGAATTCGTTTCGATCACTTTTCACTGATTTCGATATTTTTTTTTCAGTAGATGTAATGCAGACTTTATCATATGATGTGCCTTTAAATATAGATTAAAAAAAACATTTTCTAAAACGTTTTGCTCTTTATGAAAACATCGGTAATGTAACCAAACGGGTGAAAGAAATTATTGACAATTAGCTGTTCCGACTGGCCCCGACGTTGTTCTCATTATTGTTTATGTAGTATGTATTGTTCATAAATTTAATTTGTTGCATGTAATTTACGATGCAGGTTCTTTAAAAGTCCAATCGAAGCCGGGACGGTCTGCTAGTAGCTTATATTTGCATTTAATTTATAGCTGCACTGTCGAACAGATTTTGTTTGCCTTCTTGCCAGATTTGGTTTTATCTTAAACCGAGGAGGAGGAGGTTAAACCGTTCCATATTTATCCTCTCATCTTTTTTTCCAAACATTCTTCACCTTCTAAAACTATTTTCAATTCTGAATTTGGAATTTTACCGTGAAGCGTCATTTATTTACTCAGAGATACCTGAAGTAAATTTACATATAATTATTTAAAAAAGGAGATTATATATGAATTATTAAAAAATCTGAAAAGTCGAGAATCTATCAATGTGCGTATCAAAAAGCTTAAAGGGGAGTGACGAGTCGGCCATAAGCAATTAATTAAAATCTTTGTCTTTCCTCTCATCTGTCGTTTTATAAAATTGTCAGAAGTCGAAGTAAGGTTTAATTCACGTTATAAATGATTATGTCGGACGTTAATCAACCCATACATTGCCAATACGGAGAGATGTTATCTGGCTCACGTGTATTTTATTGATTCTAATACTTACTGAATACGGGATGGAACTGTTTCTCTTTGGAGTATGAAAGCTATCTGTGAATGACCTGATACTACGAGGGGTGATTGATAAGTATCTAAAACGTCAAAGAAAAACTTAAAATAATCTACTTAAAACAATTTTATTTTTCGACGTAATTTCCTTCTACCTCGATGCATGTGAAATAATAATTCGTGCATTGTGACACGGATACTTAGGTTCCCGGCAGAAAATAAAAAAATATTTAACCATGATTCGGGAATGGCATATAGCGTCAGCCATCCCAAATTTATCCATCCTCAACCTCGCCAAAAGGAAAATTGTGAAATTTATTCAACACAGCGATCATTATGCCTTACAGTCAAACGTGACTGATATATTTTTTTATAAAATATTTAAGTTTCGAAACATATTTGCTATACGTACATCTACATCTCGCTTACATGACGCGGCCAAAAATGGCATCTTCAGTGTTGTTTCGTGCGGTTTGTGAGTAGCCTTTGGCCCATTGGTGACGGGACGAGAACAATACATAGGCATATAAATTATATTCATGTTCATGGGCGTTGGTAGCTGTAAATAGGCTCCGATTGCTAGTTTTTTCTTTATAAAAAAGAAACTTGCATTGCTCATTTTGTAGGAAATCAACTAGAAATATAAATTTCTAATGTTTTTTGTATATGACATACTCGTAATTATAAATTACGAGGTTCCACATTTATGATATATGGATTATCTTATAATATTTCTGGCCAAAATTCATAATTCTAGGTCACCGGATAGCTTTCATTACTAGACAGACAGATGTGAAAAGTAAAGTAAGGGTTCTTTGGTAACGATTATACTTTATAATGCTTAGTGATAAGAAGTTAAATGAAAACGAAATATCCATGTCCGTACGTAGATTAATCTAATCCAACCGCTTCAGAGAAAAACTTAAACCAAAAATGAGTTTCAATCAAAAGGGAATCAATAGCATTAACGTCAAAACCCTAATGTAGCATACATGCATATATATTGTACGTGGCTATGTCTGAGGGGGTGAGGTCACTTCCATGTCGGGCCGGGATGGGAACCCGGACCACTTCATGAAGACACGGCGCCGTGGTGTCTGGTCATAGCGTAGCCGGACAGTCCTCGAGGAGGTGAAGTCTGGCGTTTTCACCGAGGCCAGCCTGTCGCTGGACGGCTCCTGTTACCAGCAGATCCAGTACCCTGCACTAATAGCGGCTGAAGGCGCAGGGGTTTGGTTGGTATTGCTACCCAATTTCTGAGTCTAACTTAGGTCTGGAGGTCTTCACGTAAATGCATTCCCCTTCGCCACCATAAAAAGGGGGTGAGGTCACGTAAGCCAGAGGGGAGGGGTATCAATATAATATAGTTGTCAGCTCAGCGATTCCGTATGAAGGCGACGAAGCATGCCCGTGTGACACGGGTGACGGTTTATGTAAATAATTTCAATGACAAAACATTGTTTCGTTTACAAATATTTAACCTGTTGGCATTTGATTTGTCAGATATTGTAGGAGTTATTGTATTACACTCTAATACGACTTGGCAAGTATTTTCCCTTACATAACAATGGCGTGAAGCGGATAATGTTCTGTTATGTTATGGGCCTCTTATTGATGACGGAATAATGACATAAATAGGTTTCCCCGCATCAAAAAAAAAATTAAAAGGTTTTATTTAGTAGAAACAATACTAAGTTACAAGCCACCAACATTTTGTACTTTCGGTTAAAACTTTCGATAGATCGCTGATGCTCACTTTACGTGGGAACAATTTAAATATCACTATTCTTAATCCACCCAGCGTATGTGTGGAGGCAGCGTTCGCACAACGTAAAAAAATAATATGACACGACACAAAAATGCGTAAATTTGTCACTACGGTGCTCTTCAATGGACATTTATAACGTCTGATAGGAAGGAATTTTCGCCATTTGATCAAATTGAGCCGTAGCGGTGGGGCTCAGTAGCCTGTGGAGATCCAAGACACCTTGGGCGTATCCAATTGAATCGAGGAGGTGGATGCTCCTCGAACCCCAGTTATAGGAAAAGGAGACTAAAACAGGGGGAGGAGCCGCTCATTGTACCCCTCTTATAGGAAGAGTGAACAAAAGAGCAAAAATTATGAGACACTATTGCGCATGAGACAAGGGGTGAGGATGGGAACCTTACCCCTTTACACTATCCCAAAAATGGGTGGGGTTGTCCAATAGTTTGGGACAACCCCATTTGTGGAGATGGAGATGAGATTATCTCATCCAATATTCATTAAAACGGTTGACGGTCCTTGGAAACCTCGCCTCATTTGTAAGGGCGCGTCAAAAGGTACTTATATATAACTACCACTCGTTTACAGAACACTACTGCATACTGCTGTACTGTATGTCGTTTATACTCATCAGGTACATGGGGATTTAAAGCAATCTCAAACATCACAAAGTGGTTACAAGCCATTGGGTCTAAAAATGTTACTTAATATTATATCATAGAGATTTATTATGCTGGTATCATCAACAATTTAAGCCACGTAACAATATAAAGTATGTGTGTGTGTGTGTACTCATGTAAACGCGCTAGAAGTTATACTTCTTTGGCGTAATAAGAGAAAAACTGAAATATAACTATATCGGTTTTTCGTGACGGTGCGCGTGCGCATCGTAAAAATATACTCTCATAATTTTCGGCCTAGGGCGCCAAAAGAGGTATAATTTCAAAAACCTCTATAATATATTGTGAAAACTAAAGGAAAGGTGATTCTGAATAAAATAAACAATTAATCAATAACTTACACCTGGCTGATTGTTTTGTTGATAGCACCGTCCATTAAACCGATCATTACATTAGTCATTCTACTCGTAAAATTGCTTCCATAATGAACGGCTTGTACACGCACCTATTCATATGCTATAAGGGCACACCTGTACCGCTTCACTTATTGGACACTCCATTAACTTTCTTTATGCTTCCGAAACCTATTAAATACACTACCAGAATAGTCACATATATAACTATAAGGCATATGTTAACATTAAAAGCCATAACTCATTAAAATGAAATCGTATTACCTCACAAATGCGACAGAAGTTTACCCACAATAAACCTGCCAAGAGCGAGTCGGACTCGCCTCTGGCGAGTTCCGTACCAACACACAAAATATTTTGCTCTTACTAAGTATCGTTTAAAAGTTTTTATTGAATTCTATATTTTTTCTAATAAATTTATAAGTAAAATTGCGATTAAGTTCTCTGGGAAAAAAATATTTCTTAGTTAAATTTATAATGCTTAACAATTTTACTTTTCAAAATTAGGCTTCACCATTTTGTGGCGGTCCAAAAAATTGACATTCTTAATTTCAAGTATACAGTAACCATAGAATCCGAGTAAACGTCTGGTCAGAGGCGGACAGACAGACATGATGAAATTATAGGGATTCCGTTTGCCGTTTGGGTGCGGAACATTAAAAACAAACGTGAGTATTACAATTTTTTAAGCGCGGTATAGCATTACGCTGGCATTACACTCGTTTTCTTGATATTTGTATCATACGACATTACTTATCATATTTTTCTCATATCTCCTTAAATAGTTTCGTGCGAAGTAAGTTCCAATACAATTGTTGAAATCTCAGGACAGTTAGGTCACAAACGATTCGTCCCGTTACTACCAGGAAAGAACCACGCACGCCCGTTACTGGATTAAACCGATTTGCGTTTTGTCTGCTATCCATATAGCCTGAGGGGATTGAAGGACAAAGGGAAAAGTACTTACAAATATTTCTTAAATTTACTCATCCCAATAATAAAACTTAAATGTTCTGGAGAACCTATATCGAAATACAGATAACATATAGAAAACACAGAACTTAAATGGAGTTATATCATTGAATAAAAAAATGTATTTCTTTTTTCATATTAAACAGGAGAGTTGAAGGATATCTAAAAACTATTAATGTTTTGATTTGAGAAGAAACATGAAATTATATTGCGATTACAGTTAAATGATAAATTACACTTTAATGATGATTAAGCTATAATTACATAATAAAATCGGTGACGACTGCAAGCGCCATTTGACCATAACTGCGTGCTAAAATTCACATAAACTTCAATAATTTGCGGTAATCTGTCGGTTTTTGTGGTCAAATAAAATAAATTTGTTTTCAAAAGTTGTTCATTACTATTGAAATTCTCACTTTTCACCTCGTTGATGAATGCTCTTATGTTCATTTGAAGTATGCTTGCAAACAAACAAATAGTCATAGCCTTGTGATAACTGCCGACAAACCCATGCAATGTTCATAGAAGTTATCCACACGCGTTCCCCTTATTTTGCATATGCAACTTACAAGGACTTAATGATTGTCTTCATCAGATGACGAGGTACAGCTACGATTGTTTTGTTATAATCGTATTTATCTAAAGTACTATCTTATCTATGTATGTGTAATATGCAGTAACGGCAATACTGCACGGGGTCAAAGCAGCACGTCTCGAGAAATATCTTATACTCAGATGAGCGCCGGAATGACCCTAAGACTGGGGTTGGCTTGTATTCGTCTCAAGGCATTTTCATATCCACTACTTCATTAGTACTTAGATTTGTTCTAAAAGAATGGAGTATATTTGAATCAAATAAAAGTATGTGCTGTGATTTATTTATGATGATAACAAAATACGTTTTGTGTGAGTTTATGGAAATCAAAAGGCAATAAATTAATCGCGGCTCTCTTGAGTTAATAACGCCCGCCCAGCATCCGCCCGCCCTGACACCTTATTTTATGACACGATACAGACTTATATCTTGGGGTCTCCTCTCGATAGCCAGTTCACAGGTTCCAATCAAAGTCCGGATTAGCCCGTTCTGAAGTAATAAACCCAATAAATTATTAATTTCACTTGTACAATTATATAAAAGAGATAAATAATATGAATCATTTGTTTTTTGAATTTACCAGTTAAGTGATGTGCATTTAAATTTATGTTATTTATCGGTGGTAAAAATATTTCGCTGAATAACAAAATAAGGGGGATAATATTATACAATGGCCATCGCAAAGTGAATCTCGTAACCCATTTACATAAGCCTACCCTTTTAATGCAAAGTATTTAAAAAATAAATGAGTTGGTAGTCATGAGGTGAACATTAGTAAAAAATTCAATCATCAATACAGCAACAGAATTTTATTAGACAAAGACACTTAATTCGATATTTTCAACCTTGGGGCGTATTTCAAGTAATTTCTCACCTCATATGGTGATACGAATTAAGTATCTACCTGAAACGAACCCCTTAATTTAGCCTCATCTATTTACGGGCATTTATTATTGCAATCGGATGATATAAAGACATACAAACAGACAGTCCCGCATAATTGGCTAGACTCTGCAGATTGGAGTCGTATCAGAAATTCGAGAAATAAAGTATGTTAGTATTGTTAAGTATGCATATCTATAAAATATAACACATTGTATTCGGAGCGGAATTAGGCCAGCTCGACTGGGGAGGTACCTCTCAGTCATATGATAAAAGCGTAAGGTGACGTCTTCGGATTGACGTTTCCTGCTGTTTTTGAGTAGTTAATAGCATATTGAAGGCAGATGAGGGAAGGCAGGCAACAGCAATTATGCGGGTGTTCGTGTAAAAAAAGAATACTTATAAGGTGTGATGATATCAAATAAGTTAAACTGCCCGTCTGTCGCAAGTCTATCCTCAAACAACAGATTATCAGAGAATTTGGGATAGTATAACAAGGCAAAACAATAGTTCCTAAAGTCATTGACACAAATTATTGTAAGTGTCGACAAATTACACTATCGAATCGCACTTAATCGGTTTACACACGCCACGATTACACAAGCGGAGCTACAATGATTCATAATTTATAAGCTGATAAAGGCCACGCTGTTGGAATATCATTTCTTATGTAAATACCAATATTAATTACCGAGCTAAGCTTTCGACTTAGTGTATATTTAATTACGTGCATAAAAATATTTAGTTATGGCCTTATATATTTTTTTCTTATTAGATTTTATATAGACAGTCGTAAGTGCAAATTGTAAACTAAATTGTATACTATAGCTAGCAATGTGATGGCGTTACCTTCTAGACTTGATAGTGACGTTGACTGTCGTCTGTACACTTTGATACTATATTTTTTTAATAAATTGGAATATTTTGTGTTATTTGGTGGTCGTTTATTACCACATTTAAAAATCTTTTCATTTTTCCACTTTTTGAAACAACGTAAAATTTGATTAATAATATAATATATAAAAACTTACAACATATTATTTTCCAGGAAATAAAAAGACAAATTCAAATAATATAAGTTTTGAAAAACATAGCAATTTAAATCGAAAATCTTTTTATATTAAATATTGACAACATTGCTAATGAGATTATCCTACTCTAATTAATTGGTATGCACACTTCAGTGCATTTTTTTTTCAAAATAAAAAAATAAAAACAAATTTGGTATTTGATATTCAATAACAAATTGAGTTCACTTGTTAAAATAAATGTGTGTACAAAGTAATATCAAAAATCCATTAATTGTAGAAATGAATGTTAACGACTCACCGTCGAGAAGAAATAGTAGCCGGAAGATGAGGTGACAGATCCTTTTTATATTGTACATTTTATTTCTTTTGTAATAAGCTTGAACCACTCTAAAAATCCACATACACACTGCATTGAAACGCAAGTTCGTAGTGAAATAAATTAGATAGTGTGGAGCGGGCACGTAGCGACCGCCCGCGGTGCTACAAGGACCGCGACTCGCGTAGAGCTACGCCGTAGCTGGAGTCTCATAACACGAGAGCATGTTAAGCCGCGCGCGTTCACTGCATTACTTCGTTTAATAAAGTTTCTGTATGCAGATACGTTTACATATGGAATTTTGGATTTTTTACATTGGATGGATTACATATTTACATATGGATAATAAAGCGCAACTAAATATGTACTTTGTGCCCCGTAGCCTGTATGACAGTGTAGCGTGATCGTAAACATATTGGTCGTGGTTGTAATGTAATGAGACACATTGACGTGTAGTCATAAAAATCAATTACAAATTATTTTACCACTTTCGTCAATTACAATAAAGCAGTCTATATACTAACATCACCCCGCGGTTTAACACACGAAACTCCGGGGCTATGGTCATAGCGTCATGGTTTTATAGCATATAACCTTCTATATTATATTCAATGAAACAAAAAGCCGTCAATTTCTATCGCCCACATACAAACATATATAAGTTCTAAGTGTCACACATATGTAGAAAATCTTTGGATACTCTCAGTGATATTGTGTGATATGACGCATAATGGTTAACACATTGTTACGACGGTTGTGTTATCCTATCTGGATATAAACCAGACACTTCCGGAATACAACAAGGTGAAAAAAAAGTTCCTAGGAAGTGTCGCCTGTGATATATGGTAGGTACTTAGAGTAGCACCCCACTATGGTTCAAGCCTTGGGCGAAATCAAATGGACCGAGGAGGTGTCGGCTCTTAGTGCCCCTCCTATGATAAGAGGGGACAAAAGAGAAGAGAGTGGCGGCGCTTTTGCGCACGGGAAAAGTGGCGAGGATAGGAACCTCTCCCCATTTACTATCCCAAAGTCGGTGGGGTTGTCATGAGTTGCGGGACAACTCCATCTGTGGACGTGTCGTACGTCCCTTAAGGGGCTGACTTGCCGTCTAGGCGCCCTGATGATTTGCTATTCCGGGGCACCTCATCAAAGGTGGAACTGGTGGTTTTCGCGGGGGCTTTTGCGGGTATTCGGTACCATATAATGTGCCGCGAGCCCCACACACCACTGAAACCCACCCAGGTCAAATAAAGGCGCGTAAATGCGTTTCCCCGCGTCAACAAAAAAAAGATACTCAGTATAGCTACAGTTTAGTGTCATGTAGACGACATGCCAGGTATATAACTCTTTTCTATATATTCTCTATATGGGGGCAGTCGAGCGAAGCTATATCATCGACTATCGACGTAGTACCCGTAACAATACGGGTCGATCCCCTTCCCTCTCCTCTCTAAATTCTCGTAGAGCCAAACCGTATTGACATCGATCGACAAAAAAGCTTGGAAGCTGTATGGATATTACCATCCTATTGTAAGTTTGTGCCTCAGGAAGACGTAGTGCCATGCTGCATGGGAGGAGATAGTGCCATGGATAGGGCCTGACACTACATCCTCCTATGCAACCGAGACCGGGGAGGTGCCTCTCGTTCACATAATACTGGCGTAGAGTGATATCTTCATGCGGTGGTCCATTGAGGGGGAGGGGGTGAGTAGCCGGTGGTCCATTGAAGGGGAGGGGGTGGAGGGTGACGCATCGGCATAATAATTATGTGGTTGTTCATGGTCGTCGGTGTCAATTGTGTGAATGGTATGCGCATGATTTTAAGTTATTTATAGTATAGGTATTGTAGTAACAGTTTAATCAGAAAATCAGCCCAATCATGCTATCATAAGTACCTTTATGCCTTTATATGGCATATATCGCACATAAATATCATGTGAATTGCAAGAACATAGCCGCCAACTGTTTTGCAACACATTGTATCGGTCTTTAACACGTTCTCATTCTATTGACCACTTGACCACGTGGCATTGTGAAATAGACAGACTGCGTATAACAAGGCAGTGTTTTATATAATGAAAGTAGTTGAGTTTCCAGGTCAACAGTAACGAGTATAACAAACTGGTCGGCTGGGTTAAAAGTAAAGTTGGATGTGAGAATCAAGGTATCATATTCTTGAGTGAATTGTTAGAAGGTATTACGAAAGATACAAAAGTACAAAATTTTATCTATCAAAAAGTGTTTGCGTGTGTTCGGAATGAATTTATACCCAAAGAAAAGTTGCGCAAGGTACATAAGTACATACCTTACTCTATTTAGTGTTTCACACGATTGTACTTCTCATATATTTTTGACATAGAGTCAAAGCCAACTTCAGTTTCTATATACATATATATATACATATACATATACACACATATATATATATATATATATATATATATATATATTTTCCCTTTCAACTAAATATTCTCTGAATACTTGACCGTTACACCTACAGTAAAATGATGAACATAACATTAAATACCGAGCAGCACCGACTATAATTTAGGACAGGAGGAGCCGTGCGCAACGACATCTGTCGTTTCATGTCGACGCAAGTCCAAACGTGTTCGTGTGTTCGTAACTAATTTACACGTTCACACATTGACGACTGTACGTTGACGTTTAACTGCTTTACGTCACATTGAATTGTAGTCACCATTTTTATTTGAGGTTAACACAAGAAAATGGTAAATAAGACATCATTTGCCACATTTTTATATTTTCAGGGGACATACGAATAGTAAGAGGCTTTTTAACGACTACCGATGCCCATAAACATTTACATATTTATATTTCAAAAAACGTTCATTAGCATGTAAGTGGAGTTACATTGGTTATACCTAAAGTGTACGGTTCGTAATATAGACATACATAAAGAGCTATTGTTTAGTCCTTCAAATACTACACTTGCCTGTTTGCGCCTTATAAAAGAAGAAAAATGCCATATGTCTTAAGCAGTCGGTCAGTACATTCAAAGTTATTATTTTCTGATATGCATTTTGCAATCAGCATTCCTTCTCGTATTCACTCCTTGGCTTAATTGAAATTGTGACCCTTTGGCATTCCTGTAAAAGATGCTTCGCCGTCCATTAAGCTGCCTCGCGAATCGGCCCCCTTATATTCGGCTACGGGTACCAGAGAGGCTCGGAATTATATTAACAAAATACCAAGATGCACAAAGAGCCTCCTAAAACTATGCGTACGAAAGATGTGCGAATAACAAATTATGTACTTTGTAAAAACGACTTAAGGTCATGCGCGTAAGGTTGACTTTACAGAAAAAAATGTTAAAAGAATGCATTGCTCTCATAGAGATAACAGAAGACAGACTTTGCAAAAATGTGTTTATGTAAAATTCCAGATGCCTTAGGATGACAATTCATTATGATATTGTGTATCGCGTACTTTTGTAAATCAATGATCAGAATCATAAAAATGACGGTAAGACCGTAAAGTCAGTTTAATTTATATGATAATGTTCAAGAGACTTTATTGAACTTTATGCTACAGACGATTGTGACGGTATCACTACTAGAAACCTGGGGCCCAACTTTGACTTTAGGTTTCTAGTAGTGATGCCGTCGTCAGGCCATAAATCGAGTTAAAAATTGATAACCTAGAGAATAAAACACCGAACTTAGTCTACCTAAGCTCATAAATAAACTTCTATTAATCCATGACTATCTGTTAACCTTTTAACTATACTTCATGGAAATGCTGATACAAAAAAAACTACGCCTGATGAAGCGACATGTATTTGATTTAATAGAAATATCGCACTTTTTAGCAGGTTATAAATGAGTTTACAGGGAGACCTACTACAAGTGAGTTATGATGAGAAGCGAGCAAATTATACTAAATTCTGCCCAAAATCTAGAAAGGATACTACATAATAACAAAAATTATAAATTTTAAAAAACTACTATATTCAAGTTTTGTTATTTGAGAAAAACGGCTTTATTGAATCGGACATTCGCAGAAATAAAAGACGCCAACAAGTGATATTCAAAATTCCTGCATATGCCAAATATTTCATTGAGTATTTGTATTCCATACAACGGAAACGTTACACGAGTGAAACAAAAAGTTTCTTGCAGCTTTGATAGTAATCGTTGATTGAATTCAGTTTCAGAGACATTTCCCTGTTTATATAGAATATATTTTTGTAGCAGGTAAACGCATATAGGCGCCTTCACCGGCCCTGAGTGGGGTTCACTGGTATGTGGGATACGCGGCACATGATAAGTGCCGAAAACCACCGCGATTGCCATCAGTGTCGCCCTTGGAGAGGTGCCCCGGAACAACAATGATCAGGGCTCCTTGATGGCTAGTCAGCCCCCTAAGGGACGAACTCCACCTCCACAGATGGGGTTGCCCTGCACTATAGGACAACACCATCAACTTTGGGACAGTGAAATGCGGTGAGGTTTCCATCCTCGCCCCTAGCCCCGTGCGCAAAAGCTCCACCTCCTGTAGCTTTTTGTTCTTCTTCCGAGAGCGATTCTTCCTCCTGATCTTTAAACCCCCTCTTCTTATAAGAGGGGTGCAAAGATTCCACTTCTTTCAATTGGCTTCGCCTGGGTCCTCCCCAGGCTACGAAGCCCCGCCGCCACGACAAGGCTTGAACCAAGTTAGGGCAGTTTCAGAGATCTTATATTACCGTACGCAATTATTTTATTATTAGTTTTCTCAGTTTGTTGCAACATTGTATAGGTAATGGCATATCGATGTCTTAAGTTTATGCGCATGTTACTCACCATCATCATATCATGAGCCGGACGATATCCACTGCTGAAAATAGGCCTCCCCATACAGCATCATAAGGCACGGTCACGAGCGACTTGTATCCAGCGGCGCCCCGCCACCTTAGCCAAGTTGTCAGTCAACCCGATAGTAAGGCGTCCAATTCTGATAACAACGAATTTCACTCATTATAATAAAACTACTTTTGCTATTTTTACCGCGGCTTATTCAATTATTTTTCTAGATAGACATTTCAGAAGCTTTACAACAAATATGTTCACTGGCCTCCCAGTCCACCCGTGACCGTGGTTACTTTAAAGCAAATTTTAATCAAAATTAAATAATTAAATACGGTTTATTTAGTTATATAAATAGAAGATAAGATAAAATCCGTAAAATTATTTTTATTATAATAGGTATTCTATTATAATAGTATATCGCAATATGTAGATAGAACTACAGAAAATAAAACTGCTTATCATACGTTTTATGTCTATTTTGTATGGAAAATAAATAAGATCACCTCGTGCTATAGTAGAGTGAGCATGGTATTTAAAAAGGATCCATCTATCAGTCTTTCCGTCTGTACATCTGTGAAAATCGTAAAAGTGAAACATCTTTAAAATATTCACGAAACAGAAAAAAGTCAGTAATTAACGAGCGTACTTAGAGTTGAGAATGAAAAGTAAACAGTTTGGACGGGCGAATGGTTTCATTATCCTACGACCAACCATTTTCCTTCAATTAGTTATCCCACTCCGTCGCTCTTCATGTTATGACACATGTTAGGCCACTGTATAAGACTTTTACACCTTACGACTTTTACACAAATACAATCTGCAGCTGCTCCTGCAGCAGATCAGCTTAACATAAATCGGTACCTCCAAAAAAGTGGTTTTGAGACGAAACAATGTTATGGTTTATTCAGACAGTTTATATGTACCAAATATTTAATTGCAACTGAGTCTTTCTTTTTTTTAGTTGTTTACATGTTAAACAATAAAAAATAATAAGTTCTGTAAAAATATTTACCCTGAGCTCAAACTAAATGATGTTTATTATAACGCTATTATAATTAGAATCTATATTTAATACATTCAAAGATGCATGATTCATCTATATACGTTTGTGCAAGTGTGTGTAGGTGTAATGATCAAGACATAATTTCACCCTTGGCACATGTCAATTTTAAAATGTAAATAGCTTTTATCATAGAAAAGTAGATTACCACAGAATGGCAATGTGTAAGAAGTAGATTTTAGAGTACCTGGCATTAATTTTTGTTGACGCGGTCAAACACATTCACGCGCCTTCACCACCTCTGGGTGGGGTCCGGTGGTGTTTGGGGGTGCCGAATACCCACGAAAACCACCGCGAGTGCCATCCACGCCGCCATTGTTGAGGTGCCCCGGAACAACAAATCATAAGGCCACCCCGACGGCTTGTCAGCCCCCGGAGGGATCGAAGCCAACTCCAAAGATGTAGTTGTCCCACACCACAGGAAAACCCCGCCGACTTTGGGACAGTGCTATGGGGTGAGGTTCCCACTTGCCCCGAGCGCAAAGGCTAGGCCAAGTTTTGCTGTTTTCCTTGTTTTGTTTTGTTTTAGTGGTAAAACCGAAACCCTTACAGTTTTCTCATATTTACCTGTCGGGCTGTCACTATCGTTTTGCTCGGAGATTAGGGGTACGATATGAAGATATTTTATAGCTATACGTGTCATAACCGAATCTCAGAAAATATACCGAGATATGAGATTAAATGTCATTGGGTGATTGTAATACAAGGGGTGATTTATAAGTATCCGAAACTACAAAGAAAAACTTTAATAACCTATTTAAAACAATTTTATTCTTCATTGAAATTTCCTTCTACTTCGACATTCAGTCCCGTGCTTCTCCAATGCCATTACACCAGTTTGATAAAAAAAATTCGCTTACCCCTCCCTAAAAATACTCGTCCACGGTGACAATGACTTCCTGATTTGATGACAACATTCAGCCGCCTAAGCATTTCATGAGATTCGGGAATAAGTGGAAATCGCACGGTGCCAGATCTGGGGACTAGGTGACTATTCATGGAGTTTGGCAACTGAAACCCTTGATGAGTGCACAGGCCCGTTATCGTGATGGAATAATTTTTGGCTAAATAAGGCCGTTTCATTTGGATTTCTTTACAAAATTTTTGCAGCAAGCTTGCGTAATACTCTCCATTGATTGTTTTCCTCTTTGCAAATGATCCACTTAAATTATCCCTCGAGCATTCCAAAGAACATTCGCCATCACTTTGTAGGCCGACAAAAGCGTTTTTGTTTACTTCGACGCAGGCCTTCCGATCTCAGTTCACTGCTTAGATTATTCTTTTGTTTCAGGAGTATAATAATGTATCCATGTTTTATCTACCATACGTACTGCCGCAAAAACTCGTTATTATCACGCTCAAACAGCGCCAAAAACTCCGACGAATTGCCACTCGACGTCGCTTCTGGTTAATAGTGAGCAAACGCGGCACCCATCGCGTGCAAAGCTTTTTCAATCGCAAATTTTAGTGTAAAATGTTAAAAACGCGTTCTGAGGAAATGCTAACCATCTCTACTATCTGCCGCAACTTTAAGCGCCAATCATTCAAAACATTTTTTTATCATGTTCGGATTCGCAACTTCATTTGGACGGCCAGACCTGTTGGCGTCTTCTTAGCCCTGTCTCCCACGGCTAAAATCGGTTACCAGGTGTGAACTGTACTCAATGCAGGGACAGTATTACCTAAAACACTGTCTAGCTTGACTTTAATCTGAGTTGCTGTGTTCCCTATTAAAACGTTAAATATTATTACCGCACTAAATTCGTTTCTTTCCATTGTTGAGAAAATTTACGGCATAGAAAGTTCTAGTTCCCCTCACACAAATTCTATCCGTTCTAATAAATTCAAATTTAGCGTTATACTTTCGAAAGGAGGACAGGATATGTAATAATTTTCTTTGCCTATCTTTTTTTCAAGTTTGTCGTTTCTGATAATTATCAATCAGCCAAAGTATCGTATCGTTATTACAATCGTATCGCATTCTATAACTAACGTAGCTAGAAACACGTCTGAATAATTTAGTGAGGTCTGACGGAAGCAGGGATTCGAGGCTGTGCTGTTTTGTAGTTAACCCAGATATTATTCAGATGGCGCCAGAGGGAAGATTTAGTTTAACAAAACGATATTAAAATATATTATGTATATGTTAAGATCGTTTGTTTACCTTTTAAAAGGTAGTACCATGCTTAATGTACGATGTTGCATGCATGTTAATTCTAGCTTCTCTCATAAAGTGATAGTTATGCCGTTCGTTATGATTTCTTAGTTTCCGGTGGTTTTCTTATATATCAGAATTTTTGTCTTTAGGTGTCGGTAGGCACCAAAAGATCTGTATACACCCGGCTGCACGTTTACATTATTAAAAACACTAATGACCTACCTCGAAACATATTCGTAAAACAATTGTAAATGTAATAATGGCTTGTTCGAAGTGGTCTCCATTAGCTGTAATACCGCCTTTTCAACTTTGAGGCCAGTTATCAATATAAGCACGCGCACTTTCCATTGGGAAATTCTTCACTACCAATCGTATTAATTGTTTCAGGGGCTCCAAATTATCATAGCTGGCTGTACTTATCCATTCCTAGTCATAATGGACAAAGATCGGGACTAGACGACGGCCAGTCTTGTAGGTTCCGATGAAGACCGAGATATTCGCATCTAACTAAGACTGTGTAGACCGAGCTTTGTGACCCCGGTGCCGAGATATGCTGGACGGACCGTATTTAGTTATTGCACAAGGTATTATTAAGGGGCTCAACTACCTTCTCAGGAATGATATCATGAGACATCTGAGCCAATGTCTTGATACAGTTTTCACAAAAGTATGTCTCAGTCATTCTTTCACGCCCCACCAAAACATTTTCTTGTTGTAACCATTGTACAATGTATTGACGCCAAAATGAGAAATCACAATAAAGAATCGTATAAAAATGATAGATTCCAAATTCAAATGTAAGTTTTTTATATTTTTAATTTTAATAGTAATAATAATAATAAATAAATAAATCTTCATTGCACACACCAATTGACTAATATAAAAATAGTGGTTACAATTTGTAGATGTACAAATAGGCGACCTTATCGCTTTATGCTTAAATGCAATCTCCTCCAGGCAACCATCTTGTACAACTTAAACTTAAAAAGTAATCATAACAAAAAAAAAGAAGGAAAAAAGTCTAATATGTGTCACATGATGGACAAAGGATAAACAATAATCTATTGTGAATAAAGTGTAAAAATATAAAGATGAAAAAGAAGATGAGGAGAAAACAAAGGTTATAAGAATAATACGTAATGTCGTTTGTAATGTATTTGACAAATGACGCTATTAAATTTTCGGACAAAATGAATAGAAAAATATATTTTTTTCTTTCGGAAAAAAGACTATTCTAACTAAACAAGACGATTTATTTTAACTTTATGCCAATTTTACGTAGTGCTAATTTAATCAGGCTTTCAAAGATGTTGAGACTTCCAGCTTGCCTTATTTGATTAGGCAACGAGTTCCAAAGACTAATTAACTTAAATGAGTGGTGATAAAACTATGTCATTTGTGTAAGAATCTTTATTTTACCTATATTTGTTAACGAGACGTGGTTCTTAATTCTGATGAGAAAGTGAACATCTCTTTTACGTATGATGGAGTTCTGTAGTCGTGGATTATATTATACAGAAGATGTAGTATGTGACTATTCCTGCGTAGGAGGACTGAAAGCCATTTGAGACTCGCTCTCCGAGACATGATCACACCTGCGAAGGCCAAATATGAACTTGATACAAAAGTTCTACATGCGCTGAAGTTTGCCTAGTTGTTCTTCTGTCAAGTTTACATAGCTCACATCAGCATAATCGAGTATGGGGAGAAGCAATGTCTGTGCAAGAGCAGTCCTAGTAGATATAGGTAAAAAATTTCGTAAACGTCTTAAGGGTGCAGATGCTCAGTAAATTTTCTTACATACTGCGATAACTTGATGTGACCTGGACAAGGTGTTATCAATTATTTAATTTAGTTTATGACTCCAAGATTTTTTACTTTATCACTATATTTTATGCATACTTCATCCAATGTGATACCTATCACCATAGGTGAGATAATATCAAAATAAATTCTTTTCAAAAGACTTTTGCTACCGATGATTATTGCTTGGGATTTTCTGGGGTTAAGCTTTAAGCCATGCTCATAAGACCAATATGACATGGCAAAAAGTTCATCATTAATGTTTTTTATAGCAATACTAAGCTTTTTTACACTAAATTAAATTTGGAGATCGTCTGCATACATGTGATAGTGTGAAGATAGGTCATTTGTTATAGAGTTTATAAAAATGGCGAAGAGCAAAGGTGAGAGCACACCACCCTGAGGGACGCCAGTTGTGATGTCAAACCAGTCTGTAGTATTATCATTTACTTTGATCCGCTGTCGGCGGCCCTTTAGGTAACTATGAAACCAGGTAATAGAAGATGGAGAGATGTTAATGGATTTTAAGGAGCTAACCATTATTTCTAAGTCTACAGAATTAAATGCGTTACTAAAATCCAAAATGTTAACATGGTGGATCTTTTTAATATCCATCCCAAGACGAATGTCATCTGTAATCTTAGTTAATACGGTTGTTGTACTGTGCCCTGTCCCGAAACCAGACTGCAGGGATCAAGGAGACTGTTTTTGATTGAGTATAGATTTAATTGATGATATATTATTCTTTCAAACACTTTAGAGAAAACATGGAGGATAGAAATTGGTCTTAATCTGAAGGGAAGGTTGGCTTACTATTTTTTGGGAGGGGAATGATTAAAGCATCCTTCCATATTTCAGGAAAAACACCTGCAGAGATTGAGTAATTGAAAATATGCGTAATAACTGGAAGGATGATATCAAGTATAGGAATAATCATATTTCTATTAATATTGTCATTCACAATGGCATTTAAAGAGATTGATAAGGCAACTTTTTTTCACATCATGCTCATCAAAGTGTTTAATATAAAAAGGGTCAAAAGAGGGAGATATAAGAGAAGATATTCATTCAGTGTTAGTTGTTTAATTTGAATGTCAAAATTACTAGAAGAGGTAGAGAAGTGTTGATTGAAAAATTTGAGTTCTTCTGTATTTAGAGAGCATGATGATTTAGACTTTCCAGTTCCTAAAGTGTTGACGAATTTCCAAACTTTGCTAGGATGCATTTTCGACTGATTCGTTTATATGACGTCTCTGTGCATCAATGTATTGCAGCGGTTTCGAATAGCTTTATATTTTCCTTTCTGTATCTCAGAATATTTAGTCTTAATTTAGCCCTACCAACATTTTTCTTTTTAATTTAGTCCCCAATTTCTTCCGTAAAACATGGCGTAGACAAATGCTTCATTTTGATGGGACGGACAGGAGTATGCTTGTAACATGTCATTGGTTGTACATTAAATACAACCAACTTGTCATGATACTATTTTCAATCAAAGAGGACCACTGAATATTCTGAGCATCAATTTGTAAGAGTTCAGAGTAAGTATTTTTGCAACTGCGCTGTATCAGAACCTGACCTGGTGACTTTAACACATATGAAAGGAAAATAGTATCAAGATATGACATGAAGAATCAAGGAGTGAAGGGTTGCAGCCAGGAATTGTAGGGGTGGGTTTGAGTGGCAGCAAATGTAAATTAGTAGATTCAATAATTGAGAGATTTTTTTTGACCTTAAATTATTTTTAACCGATATGTGTTGAAGTCGCCCGTTAAAACTGCATGAGATTACAATTTGGTGTACTTCTCTAGGATGGTCTCAAAAGAACAAAAGTAATTAACGTGCATGGATGAACTGTAGAAAACACCAAGTAGTAGCTCTGAGTGATATAGTTGGACTTAAAGAAGCAATTGTTCAGCTGCATCAGTGGAGGCGGATTTGTCGACATGCTAAGTATCTGATAGGGAATATAAGACTAAAGGTATACAGCGACACTCTCACCAACCTTATCTATACGGTTATTTCTGATCAAGCAAAAACCCGGCAAGGAGTAACATGAAGAAGGCAAACAAGGCTTGATTCATGTCTCGGATACAAGAATTACATGTACATTGGTTGATTCAAACAATGCTGGAAAAGAAAGTCAGCATATTGAGCAGGAATACTCTCTTCATTGATATGCATGCACTACATTAATTTTTTAATAGATGTACCGAAACTAGAAGCTAATGTGGTACCTAGAGAGTTCATTAAATAAGCTGTGCTCTCAACATCATTGGAATCTTCAGATGATGAACAAGTAAAGAATTCGTCACCACTGTCATTTGATTTATCCATCAGTATAAGAAACTCGTATTACTATATTGTGTACACACAATTAAAACAAAATTTATAATTATATCTACAAACTCAAAAAACAAATTTAACTAAAAATAAGCAAATAAATAGCATACCTACTACTAGCAAATGAATTAATCAGTACTTATATAGCAATTTAAAAGCAAAAAAGAACAAAAAATAATCCATGTATGGGAAGATAGCAAGATGTGCGATGTACATATTATCCTCATAATGTGTTGTCATATTTTCGTTAAACATTTGGTTTTCGAGAAGAGTTAAATTTAGTTATTCACCAAAATCTATAACTTTCGTTAATTGGATAAAAAACACAATAAATTTTTCAGGTTGTGTAAAACACGATGTCCTTTTAGCTTTGTTAAACTTGAGTCAAAAAGTCCTGTTGGCAAGACGATGTTGGTCACAGCTGCTGGAGGGCGGGTGGCGCCGGAAATTGTGGTCTTTTTCATAATACAAACGAGTCCTGTTAAATCGACAACGGGACGGCTGATCCATGTGTTGGTTTAAATTGTTAACTTCTGAAGGTAACTTACTGGTGTAATTATTTTCAAAAGCCAGCCGCAAAATGTGCTAGGTCTAACCATACATACTGTTACAATTAAAAATAAAAATTACATTCTAATTTGGAATCTTACATTTTAATACGACTGTTCATTGCGTTTTCTCATTTTGGCGCAATACATTGTACAATATCTTGTGACATTAAAGTGCAGTGTGGTGATAACGAGAACAGAATCGCTGTGATTGAATTTCACAAAGTAGGTACGAAATCAAATGCAAACAAACTTATATTAGTCAAATGTTTGTGTGCCATAGCCCGGTACACAAACATTTGACTAATATTAATAAACAATAAAATAGAATAGAACTATATTTATTCTCTGCTTCACATTGCAACACCACAGACAAAGTAAACATAGTATACAAAGTAAAAAAGAAAAATCAAATAGAGTAGGCACTTAGATAAAATTAATTGTTATCTGCACTGCAATGTGGTGTGAGGATCATAGAATGGGATATCACTTGGCATACGACAGAGAATTTAGATTCACCGCCGCCGATTTCTAGTGACCTCCCAGGGTTGAGATGGAAGGCAATGACAACTGACACGTTCAAATATTTCGTGGCTTTACAAAATCAATATAAAACACATCATGCAAACACATATACGTATATCTACATACATGTGATACAATCATTTAGGTTTGAATACAAACATATTATGATAATTGTACTGTGTTGTAACAAAGTTATAACAATCTTCATAGCGATCATTCATTCATCTGTACGGGACAGAGAAATATCTAGTCGTCCACATTGTGTCCGTATGAGAACGATTTTTCTCCAATAAGAAAGAATGAGAAGAAATCCTGTACGAAAGCAAAAGATTTTATCTCTGGAAATGGAGATAGCACCTGGACCCATGGCGCGTATTTTAAGAGGAGTCTTAGGACTTATAGCCAATAGGAGACTCACTGGTCATTTTTTAGCTGACAAATGAAAGACGAATTGGGTTGCTAAATCGAAACGACTACTGAAGCGGTACCCAAAGGGAGGTCACAGAAAAATGTTTTGTACGGATCAATTTTTTTTTTACAATAGAGCAACACTTTGAGAGACAAAATGACCGTATTTATGCTTAAAGCTCTAATGAAGCTCCCCAATTATGTGACAGAGTGCAACGTGGGCATTATCCGACTTCAGTGATGGTTTGACCCCACCAAATGCACACAAAAATATTAGCTATGAAGGAGTGACTGAGCCATATTTTGTGCTAAAGGTATTAAAACATCGTCAAAAGTATATCACAATTCAAAAGGAATTAAGCCTATTAATAATAACATGTTCAATAATTAATTATGGTTTCTCCAGCAAAACTCGGGACAAGATTATAAAGGCAGTGAATAATTTCACCATCGAAAGAGTGCGTGCTTCTATTGATAACTGGCCTCAACGTTTAAAGGACTGTATCGCACCCAATGGAGACCACGTGGAATAAACCTTTTATATTTTTAATTGTTTTACATTTGTGTATTAAACTATTACATTGTAAAAGAAATAAATTTTATTTGCAATTAAAATCTTTTTTTTCTTTGTTACAATATTTGTGGCAGGACTAGGTATATATTGGATATTTCAGTGGCATCGTCTGTGTTGGATGTACAGTGGTACACAAGAGAGAGGTTTGAAGAGCATGTTCTCTAACTAACGACCCTAACCATTGTATATCGTTTCAATTATAAATATAGCCAGAGAAATTTAAATCTGATATTTCGGTGTCCTGTTTGCACTTACACGCAAAAATATTGAGATTGAATGAGGGAAAATAAATATAAAATAATATATTTGATCAATTAAATGTTGTACCATTACTTACATTAATATCTTTGCGCTTTCGCCATTTTTTAGGTAACCTAGGCCATTGATTCCTTTGATAAAAAACTTTGTAGCGAAAATCAACAAATCTTCGAAGGTGGTTTTCTCCATCTTCAGAGTTGTATTTTCTCCGAATAATAAATTGTCCAAGTACTGAAAAAATCTGTTGGAACCAGGTCCAGTGTGTATGATAAGTATGAAAAGCTTTCCAACCTCGTGTTATCGTGTCTTGATGTAGCTATCGTGTCTTGAAGTATGGGGTTGTTTTGGTCCGAATAAAGGACACATGAATTATCCGGGTTCTAAAATTCTCAACTTTACTGACTGACGATTTCAGTCAACGCTTCACCATGTATCGAATCACAAGAAAATTTTAAATATTAATTTTTTGAATAAAATATGCTAGCAAATTAGCGCGTAGCCTTCGAGAGGGACACCCTACAAGAGTCGAAAGCAACATTGCAGAAAATATTAAAACAGTAGGCAGTAATGAAAACTATCGAAGAAATTGGATTGTTTTATGTTTTTAATATAATTATAGGTATTGCACACATATAGGTAGGTGGCGCACAGGGGCATCAGTCCCGCAATCCCACAAGTTTCTTATATTGTATTATAGCTGTAATTACTAGTTACAAAAAAGGTGATATTGGTTGATAACCGTTGGGAAAGAAAGGTTCTCGAGTGGCGGCCCTGCACCGGAAGACGGACTTTGGGACACCCTCATAACAGATTATATAACGAACTGGCGATTTGGTTAAGGTGGCGCGGAGCCGGTGGATGTAAGTGGCTCGTGAATTTACTAGTGACGGGTTAAGTCATAAATATCACCACCAGTTCCAATCCTACACAGGTTTAAGATAAACTGGCTCAAGACTCTCGAGTCTTCCTTGTGAAGGTGGTTGAAATAAATAAACATTAGATAAATATGTTTTGCCCTGAAACAGCCTGAAAATTATTTCCAAGGTGCCGTCAATAAAGTCCTTTACACCAAAATATATTTTACCATACAAAAGCGTCACTATTGGAACCGGAAATATTAATATATATGGAAATATATTTGCTATTGCCTATCTTTCCACAACGTCTGCTTACGTCAGGCTTCATTGTAACAAAAACAATACAATGAGGTTTTGTTCGGCATCCAATATATTACTCAAATGTCACCGCAAATACAAACAGCCAACGTATCGGATCACAACCAATTTCGACGACATTAATTCAACGACAAATCACTTGTTGACGCCAGCACAAACTGTAGCTGAACAGAAAATCGAATTATTACTTTTTAAATATTATATGTTATAATTATTCTATTTTCACTGTTGGACTAAATTACTCTCGTGTGCTTAATTTTTATCAAAGTCGGTTGAATAATTCACTGTCGTTATTGGTGTTATAAACACTATGTCCATAGTGTACAAATACAGCAATATAAGATTTTTATAAATTAAGGCAAATTTAAAAATCTGAAATTACATATGAAATTCATTTATATAATACATAGGCTTAGGTAATGTTATGCGATTGCCTTTTATGTTACAATTAATATTCTTTATTATGAAATTGTAACTGAAATTTGATTTAATCTTAAGTACAAAATAAATAAATAAATACGATAGTAACTCCTTTACTTTACAACTTTTTGAGCATATTTCATTTTAAAATGCTGAAATGGATTTACAGACGTTGGAAGTTGAGCACTATTAGTGCCTAATATCTATACTCCGAAACTAATGCATTGTATGTAATAATGAATCAAAGACCTTCATAATTATTCATTCGTGCAAATTTTAATAACCATTTAAGGAGATATATAAATAACACACATGTTATATGCCTATAAGGAATGTTGACTATAGTGTGTTTATAGGTAAATATGACCAATGCCATTTCTGTCATTAATACTAATTAATAAAATTAGTAATTACTACACAGCGTCACAGGTGATGGGATGCTGATATATATATATACTAATAATAAAAATAATAATAATAATATTCAATGGTAAGCTGTTTCAGTAGGTGCTTTAGCTATGAGCGTCATAAGCATGTTGCGCGCATACCTTGAGCAAAGTTGCATGGTTCGTTGTTACGATGAGGAAATAGTGGTTTGTATAACATTTTGCACATTGTCTCTTTCTATCCTGTTGCATACAAGCGGCATCTAGGCTTCTTCGTTTTAGTTCATGTACTCAAAGCATTTTCAGAACCTATATGCATACGTAATGCCTTCCTCTTATCGAACCACTATGAATAATAATCTCACAAACCGCACAAACCCCAAGTATGTTAGGTAGAAAAAGTACAACAACATTTTTATAGCACACCGAAGCCAATAGGCATCTGCATTATTGTTATGCAAACACGGACATCTCTTACCGTCTCACAACCGTCTTTAGAAACTCAAAAATACTAGATTGATTGAAAAGGACTCGCTCTAAGACAGATTCATTCAATTGTAACAATTAGATCTACCCACTTCATTTAGTTCAGTTCAGACTAGTTAATTGTGTGAAGTTTGTAACGTGTGCGAATATTAGTTGTGATTTTGTAATTTTTTTAACCATTAATGACATCGTAAGTCGCTGACTTTAACCCGACGTCACGGATGTTGGGTTTGTGAGACCCGTTACATTTCAGTTAGTTATAGTTCAATCATTACTCGTGTGACGTTGCCGCTCTTCTCGGTAACTGAAGCTGTCGAGTTCTTCTATGCGTCACAGATAACATATTAGTCGTGTCAAGATCGCATTAGGAGTTACACGTGCACAAATTCGAGAAAGTTATGTGAGACCCATCCCCGTAGTTGATGTTCTAATTTCGCTCCATTTTGTGTACATATTATTTTTAATATTTTTAGTGTGTGTATGCTTTTATTTTTGTTGCTGTTTATTATTTAAGTTGTTGTAGTACCGTTAAGTGACGTTGAAGCGAAAGAAAGACAGCGGATACAGTTTTTCTTTTAACAGTCTGACTCTGATTTCTATGTTGTCAGTCCAGTAGTATGAAGTAGAAGAAGATAATTTGAGTGAGCGTAGTCATCCTAGTGACACAGAGCAAGAAATGTCTGAACCTGACGAATATAACATTCCGCTATCTACGCTGGTGGATAGAGATCTTTTGCCCGAGTTGGAGGGACAGCCTGCATCTGGATCTACTAGTCTATCAAATACAAATCGTGAGACTTCTTCGAGATTTTATCGTGGCAAAGATAGTACGATTTATTATAATCAGCCTTTTCGACAAAATGTCAGAACTAGAATGGAAAATATAATCCATCAATTGTCAGGTATAGAGCCAAATGTCATAGCAAAATGGACGATGTTTGAAGTTAAGTCTAGGAACCTTTTCTTTACTGAGGATATGCTGCAAATTATATTTATGAATATTAATACACGCATTAGACCTAAAATAGCCTCCGTACACTAATTTATCTAAGTACACCTATATAAGGGAATGCACTATGACAGAATTGAAAGACTTCATTGAAGGTCTTTACCGATCTGGCAGACGTAATTTATGGGCTACTGATGGCACAGGCCTGGATATTTTTGTTTTGTAATATTTTTACACAGACTTTATTTTATTCAAAATTCTTTGTCCTTTGATCATGTTACTCGTCAGGAAACAACGCAACTATACAATTAGACTGCAATTAGAAAACTGTTTTATTCTTTAGTAGAAAACTATGAGAGGACCTATACATCAAGCGGTTATCTAACAGTTGACGAAATGCTCGTAGTTTACCGAAGAGGATGATAAGTTTGCATACAAACCAAACCTGCTAAGCACGGGATAAAAAAAATTGCCTTAGTCGACGCGAACAATTATTATATCAAAAACCTAGAGATGTATCCTGGAAAGCAGCCTGAAAGTCCTTTTCTTTTAGTAAGAACCCATTTGATGTTGTTGTCAGGATTGTACTGCCTATCACCGTTTTCTCGTCTCGATTAGCTTTTCAAGAAGATGTTCCAATTGTTGCTCATATGCCTAAAAAATAAAATAATCTTACTGATGTCAAGCTACGTCAGTCGTATACCATCATATACACCAGTCGATACCATTGACGAAACAACTGGCTAAAAAGGGCAAGCCTGAAGTAAATACATACTATAACAGAACGAAATGTGGTGTAGATGTAGCTGACGAACTGTATACATATGACGTAAGTCGTAATTCTTAATGGTGACCATTAATTTTTGAACATTGAATATTGCCTATATAAGTGGTGTAATAATATATAAGAATAATAAACGAGCAAAAACAAAACAAAGGCAATTTATTAAAAACCTAGGCCTCACTCTTCTTACCGAACCTTAAATTTCGCCAAAATGTATCCGTCCTTCCACAAGAGTTCGCAAAAAGTGCCAAGTGTGTCCCGCAAAGAAAGACCGAAAAACAAAATACACTTGTTAAAGTTGTTACAAAAATATTTGCTTAGAACATGTTGTGAGTTTCCGTACTGACTGTACCAATGATAATAATTTGAAGTGATGATTTTTTTTCGGAAGAGAACTTAGTGTACTATAAAAATGTGCCATTAAAATGTTAAGACTGATAGTTAAATTAGTATAATTATTTTTAAGTATAAGAGGATATTTAAAAAAAAAATGGTTTTTTGTTCGATGGTCTAATAAATATAACTTAGACATAATACAATATAATATTTTCTCTTTTATTTATTTAACATAAATACCTAACAAACTAAACACAAACAACTACTAATGCTTCTATTTACAAACTATGGAAATAACTGATATCTAATAAAGGGTCTGTGAGACCCATCCCGCTGTCCGGGTAACTCTCCACCCCCATGACGCCGGGCTAATTTTGTATATTTACGTCATATTATTATAGTATAATGGAGCAAATGAGTTGTCGGTGACTATTATGAGTACCAAAGCTCATAGATATGTGTTTATTGCTATGCAGATGTATTGCCCTTCTTACCACCTAACCTCCAAGAGAGCAGGTCTCTTCGAGAGGTACCTCTAGTAGCATAAAGCCAATTCAGCTACAAATAGTCGACAGAAAATGGAAGAACGAAGCCAAAAACCCTATCAGTATTGGCGTCTAGTCAGTCTGCGAGAGCGACTTCAAGATATTCTGGCATCAGTTTATACCTTGACACCACTGCCACAGCAGGAGCATCTTTTAGTTACAAACATGACGGCCATTTTACTAATATAGGATTTTCAATAGATTGTTATAGAGTTTATGAAGATTTAAGTTAAGTGTGTTGAAATATATTTCGACAGAGCAGTAATAGTTTTGGTATATTGCAGCAGAATTGGGCCGCATTATTTCCGTGTCTTTGTTGTAACAGAAATATCAAAGAATACACACAAGTTTCGGTAGCCATCAGAAGTTTCAGTTTCTCGTTTGCCGCTATACTGTAAGAAACATTGAATAAAGTAGTAAAGAAGAAGAATAACTTTTAATGTAATACTCTATTAAGAAAAACAACAAAATAAAAGTACCATGCGAATATGGAAGTGTACAGGTATCGGCGAAACCCATAACTGATGTGCCAGGATTAGATTGATCGAATACTGTCGGAAGGTGTCGTGAGTCTTGGCAACCGGCCTGTTCGGATGAAGAAAATATACAAACAAGGCTGGTATGTAAGGATCATGATATGAAACACTCTGTTTCTCTACCCATTATTACCTACCTACATTAGGGAACTGGTTTGAAGTTGTGTTGTTGTTGTATTATTCTTTTACACCCAGGACTATATGGGGTCAGATGATTTGTCACAAAGGCTAGGTAGTTGATTCATAAAGTATTTAAAATTATGCCAACCTTATATATACCTATGTTCTCGTTTGTACAGCAGTATCTCGTTCTGGTCCGCAGTATTTGATTCTCTATTTAAAACAATTTTATTTTTCAATTTCCTTCCATGCGCTTCTCCAATGCCGTTAAACTAGTTTGATAAAATGTTTTCTCTAACCTCTCAAAATACTCGTCTACGGCGACAATGATTTCATTATTTGATGAAAATCTTCGGCCACCTAACCATTTCTTAAGACTCGGGAATAAATGGTGGTCGCATGGGGCCAGATCTGGGTTGGTACCAGATCTGGTAGACGGGATGGGCTAACAATTCGGACGGCACTTCATGGAGTTTGGCAACTGCAGCCCTCGACGAGTGCGCAGGTGCGTTGTCGTGGTGGAATAAAACTTTATTTTTGGCTTAATAAGTCCGTTTCTTTTGGATCTCTTCACAATTTTTTTGCGACAAGTTTGCTTAATACTCTCCATTTATTGTTTTTCCTCCTTGCAAATAATCCCCTTAAATAATCCCTAAATAATCATCCCAAAAAATATTCGTCCTCACTTTGCCGGCCGACAAAAGCGTTTTTTTCTCTCTGTGTCGCAAGTTTTCCACTCTCAGCCCCCAGTTTAGATAGTTCTTTTATTTTAGGAGCATAATGATTTATCCATATTTCATCTACTGTTACATAACGCTGAAAAAAATTATTTAGTATCACGCTTAAACAGCGCCAAACATACCGACGAATCGTCGACACGATGTTGATTTTGGTTAACAGTGTGCAAACGCGGCACCCATCTTGCGCAAAGCTCTTTCATTCGCAAACGATGCTGTAAAATGTTAAAAACGCGTTCAGATGAAATGTTTACCATCTCTGCTATCTGTCGAAACAATTTCTTGAATCTTTTCGATCATGTCCGGATTCGTGACTTCATTTGGACGGCCAGATTGTTGTTGACTGTTGGCTTCTTCGCAGCTCTGTCTCCCACGTTTAAAATCAGTTACTTTAATTGTACTCAATGCAGGAGCAGTATAACCTAAAACACTACCTTGAATTCAATCTAGGTTGCTGTTTTCCTTTCCCTTTTGAAACGTAAAACTTTATCACCGCACATGGGTGGTTGGTAGTGATGACAGGACGCCAAATACTTGTTTGTCCCTTATACTATTAAAAACCATCACGCAGGACCGATGGTCAAGCATCCTCGCGAATGATCAACAGTGAATAATGATTGCTAAAAATGTGTTCAGTAAAAACTCTCAATAATAGTAAAATTCCTTACTATGTTTAGAAATACAATAATAGTTTTCGTAAATAAAAACTCAAATTGTTAACTCAATATTTTGTTTTGATTAATTTATATAGATTTTCTATATTCATTCAATCTTAAACAAAAATTATTTCGAGGATTTTACTTTTGCCTACGGACTTCTCTGTCAATCATGAAATTTGGACAGAATTTTGATAACCTAAAGTGTAACGGGAAAAAAAAAAGAAATATCCAAACGTTACCATAAAAAGCAACTATATGTTATAAACACCCGCTAAAGTAAGCTTGTTAACTAATAAAAGTTGATTTCCTCGTACATATTGCTGGTCTGGTACAGGGCCCGAATGATAACAAAAACTAGTGTTTGCAATATCTTCAATACATATTAAATTCTAGAAAATTTGTAAAGTAATTTGACGACACTTCACGTAGTTGATACAGTTAGAAAATGCTTTATAAATCACTCCTTTAGCGAAATTCAGTAATACATTAGTATTCTGTATTACTGAATCTCAATATGCTACATGGTATTGCATTGCATCGCATAACAATGAGCCACATAATATATTAGTGTATGATAATATTCAAGAGTAATTGTGTGAAATAATATATATAGGTCTTTGACTTGAAAAATACCAGATACATGATATTAGACTGAACTTCATAAGAAAGAATCCGTGATTGTATTTTAACTTAAATTTCACAAAGTCTACCGCAAGTAGAAAGCAAAGTATACGCGCAATTCTAAGCCGTTTATATAAGACAGATAAAAATTAAAAAAGTGTGTAATTTAAGTTCTTTTTTGCAAAGTAGAAAAGATACATATATCTTTTCTACTTTTATCATATTATATGTGTTATGAAACGCTGAATGTCTATCTTAATATCTTTGCAAATGTTTGATTAAGGTGTATGTATACGGTATTTGGAGCACGTGGAGTGGTTTTTCTTTCTACAGATACGCCAAAAAAAAATATTAACATAACGGCGTCGCTCAGACTTTGGTCCAATTGATATAATGAACCCTGTGCTCGTGCTTAAATTGCAATGATGCGATTATTATACCTAAGTAAAACCAACGCAGCTAGATTCTTATATATTTTTAAAGAAGCGGTTATGAATTCCGCAGTTTGCATTAATTCAGCCTACGCATTAATTTCTTCTCCAGGAGCACGTTGTAACTGGCAGCTTAAAAGAATGGGCACATGCAATCTATACTGATATATCAGTGATGTTTTTCTCAAAACCAAATTTCTTCATTTGAATGACACGTAGAAAGATTTGAAATCAGAAATTTTTAGAAAGATTTGATTTGAAAGGATGTCAGATGAAAAGTTACCAAGACAGCTGAAGAATGTAGAATGTAGGTACCGGGAAAGACCAAAACAGACATAGAGTCGAGTGAACTGACACGAGGGTATGATAATGTTATTTTTAACAATTTTTTAAAACAGTTCGCTTTTAGTGTATCCGGTATATCCAGAATCTGGCTGTCAAAAGGTATTGATGTTATTATATAGTTTGAAAAGTCAATTAAACGCCAGGAAGACATATATTACAGTTTAAAATTATCGACTTATAGTTACTACCTATAATCACGACCTATCTCTTATTAAATTTATATATACACAATAAGCTTGAGAAATAGGTTGGTACGAAATCTTAATATTGCAACAAAATATGTTACGCGTACCGGGCAAACGAAACTATTATGTGGGGATTAAATAGGATTTCAACTTCCTACCTACCTGTTCACAGTGCAAGCCTTTGAGCGACACTCTCACATGCTCAGCATGCTATACTTTGCTCTTTTAAGAAATATCAAATATAACTTATATAATTAAACTTGTGAAAGTAATTGTGGACTCAAAACATCTTCGCATTATTGCCTGTTAAATTATTCTGGTTTCGGGCACATCAATGAGGAATAATACATAAAAAAAATTGTGCTTAAATTCATATGCAGACATTGGGTCTAAGACGATAACTTTGAAGTAAGAGAGCTTTGCCGTTTCACGTAAGGGAATGGAAAAGATTGGTATCTCTCACCAATATGGACTAAATGCAGGATGGAACTACCTCAGAAAAACTCTGCATTACCTACAGAATACAAAAATAAGATTAACATCAAATTCGTTATAGTCGTTCTGAATTTCTGCGCTTACCAACAATATATATATATATAGATATATATGTGTGTGTATATGATTATGCATCAACTTCTAGTTAGTTATTGAGTGTGTCACGGTAGATGGTAGACAAGCTAGATTTAGACAAGACAAGATTCCATTAGATGAGTTATATATGTAAAGCATGCTTCCGCCGTACGGTCGTGTAAAGAATAACGTTTTTGAGCTTGTTCCTTCCATATTCAGCTATACGTATACGGATGTTTCTTTTGTTATTATCACTAAACAAGAAAAAATACGCACATACAGGAAATTATATAAAATGTGTTCAGAATAAACAGCCCGTATACTGATTTCCTTAAATTTACCTATAAGATATGTATTAGAGGCTTGCTTGTAAATTGCAAGAATAGCTCGCTTGGTACATGGTATCCTTAATATGCTATCATACACGTGACAAGTCATTTAGAAGAAATAATATCATCAAAGTCGATTCAAATCTATGAAATGATCTATCGAACACAAAAAAAAAAGAAATAGATTCGCCGAATTGAGTAACCTCTTCCTTTTTCTTTTTTTATGAGGCAGAGGGCACGAAACGAGCAGGTGGATAGTGACTACCGCCGCCCATAGACATTTACAAGACTAGGTGTTTTGCAGACGCGTTGCTGTTAAGGTATTCCTTAAAGGCCGTCATGCTCTTTTCTTTTTCCAAGGAGGTTAAAATCGGCATAATGTCATTTAAAATACCTAGATAGTATTTGAAATTAATTTTTTTAATATAAATACAAACACTACCTCTCATTGTTTAATGCTCTTGCAATAAATTAATATGACGTATATTCGAAGCATCGTATATATATATATATATATATATATATATAATTCATAGGCGTAATCAACAGAATATGTAGTTTCAAAATATCATTGATAGAAAATTTGAAAGGAATTTATAATACAACGTCATATTTTTTTGCAAATGTTATGTACAGGCCATTGCCAGTGTCGGTTAAAACATGGTCAGACTGACTGAAACAGATTTTTTTCTATATAAAAAAATACATGTATACGTCATGTAGCCCGACGCACTGTGCTGATAGTATACTGTGATGAATAGATATGAATGCCAGTCCAAGTGAGAAGATATGACGTTTTTATTACATATTGGGCTCATCAACCTTAACAAATACAGACACACATGGTCGGTCGCGAAACTAGAGATTATAGTACTACAAATTGCCTTCATTTAAATAATAAATAACACTTTTTACTATATTTTTATAATTTTGTGAGCAAATGAGTTGTCGGAGGCTTTTGAGAGCTACCAAAATCTGCATAATTGATATAGATACATACTTGTTACCCTGGTTTCTTTCTCCCCTCCTACTGAATACGGGAAACTCACGAAACGCGACAATAACAACACACCTCTAAGCCAGCTCCCTAAGGGGGTAGGCAGAGTGAACGGAGTATAATACATATAAAAACATTATTATTCCGTATTGGTAACTACTGTCGCTATATTCTGTAAACAGGAGTTATATTCTGTTCAGATGATCCTCACTCACTGGAAAGAAGAAATCACTATGTAAAACAAGGGATTTTCAGTTGCCTAGCTCTGTTTGTACTTGGTTCTCCCGGCTGGCTGTCCATATTAATGTACATATAAATCTGACGTAGGTTCTGTTAGTCTATTCAGGGTTGCTGTAATGCAGTAATGTTATAGCAACGTTATTAAATGATGATATATTACGTAAAACGTTTATATCCTGTAACTTGTCCTACGCTCACAAGTGCGCGAGTACTGACGACTTTCAGCAATGCGATAACACCCTATGCTAATGCCGCCTATTGGCGAACGATATGTGATAGACCTAAGAACGTATAGAGAGGAAATTGACGAGTCACTTACTAAACATTACTTCAAGTAAAAGTTTAGCAATAAATTCGATAAGCTATCGTTTGTCGCATCCGACGAAGTCGATATATTGCTGTAGATTTTTTTATTTTACTTTACGTTCGTGGTTTGGCAGCCACAACAATATGTTGGCAGGTCACCAGCGATGGTATTTAAATATTAATAAAATCACTTTTTGGACGTATATTGTCCACAAGTACACTACTCAATTTTAAAAGGCAAAGAAGGAATACACACAAGCGTAGAATAGATAGTTCAGCATAGATAGCTAAGTGGCAGAATTAAAGAAGCCGGGAATATTCATAACATAGAGATTTTACATACTTTATTAAAAAATTTTATTCCGTAAGATGTATAAACATGTGATGAGCGTCACGACTCAGCAATTTTGTGCTCGGATACCAGCTACTGTTAGATGTAAGGGAAACGAGAAGTGAAAACATACGGCTATAAATTGCACGCTAACATTTCAGTGGTGAAAAGAATACCGACAGACGGCTTTCGGGGACTATATATAATTTGTCTCTGTATTTGATCGATTTAATAACAATTTACTAACTAGATTTACATGCGATATTTACTAAAAGTAAGCAATTTCCGCGGAAGGTTTTAGTAACTTGTTAAGGTAACAACTTATTCCCTATTTTTTAATAGAATTCTCTTTGAAAGATGATCCACAGTAAAGCTTCTTAGTTAATAATCAACAAATGAATGAATACAGTGGCACTAGCCATTATTACAATTAATTTTAATTTATTTAAGTTCTAAGTAACTTTAGAATGAATGCGATACTATTAGAAATCAAACATTTTTAATTAAGCTAATTTGGCCCCACTAAAAAGAGGTCAAGTTAACCCCACTACAATATCGAAAACTTGACTCATAGACGGAAGATTAAAAGAGTGTTTGACGTAAAATACGTGTTTTTGTAAATCAATTAAAATACTTATTAATATGAAGAAGATGACGTGAGTAATGTTAATTTCCGATTGTCACTTCATATACCGCTTATACCGTTTTTGTGTAGGTAAAGTTGTACACTCGCCCGAATGCTCTGGTGGACAGCTTCCAATTGAATTATCGTTCCGATTAAATTTTTTGCCGACCTTTTTTTTGTTACTACAAAAAATATACTACCTAAAAAAAAACTATATCGTCGAACCGTGACTGAGTTGGCTGTGAGCGATAGTACAGCGCTTATAATATATTTATACTTTTCAATGTTAATTTAATTAAACATACTCGTATGCTGCCGCTGTAATTCTAGGCCATTAGATATTATGTCATGTTAGGACATGTATCACGAGTTACTTATTAATGCGTACGAGTATATAACAAGTGAACGACATTAAATGAATGAGTGAATGAAATATCCTTTATTGTGCACAAAAAAAAATCATAAGACTACAAAACAACACACGTACAAATTTACACAAAGGCGGCCTTATTACTAAGCAGCAATTTCTTCTAGGCAACCTTAAAATTTAAAGGATGAGAAAAATCAGAAGCAACATGAGGCAGTGCACAATTTTCCTATATTATATATCCTGAGATTCTAGTACATTCTAGACATTCTAGTACGACGAGTTTTTTTTTTCTAAATCTCTTAAATTAGCCCACTAGTGTTGTCCTATTTTGCCGATAAATCTTGGACTCGTGAAAAGTGTATGTTGCGGCGGGCGCCTTTGGTAGTTTCCTTAGTAGCTTTGGTTCCTTGACTGGGAGCGATACGAGCGAGGCGGCGCTCGCGAGCTTCGTGCCGACGATCCACGCTATGAACAACACCGTGCCAATGGCCACGCTGGCGCCGATCCATTTGGCGCTCCGAGTTGATACCGTAAGTCGTTCGGCCGCCGCACTCGTGTCTTTAGTGACTAAATATAGTCGACAAAAGAGTTCAAACACTGTGGGATGTTGGTACATGAAACACTCTCCTTCCAGTTTATTTTTCTTCATCACATAGGCAAACTGCACGGATTCATCGGCGTCCGCGCTCGGTACACCGGAGTCGATGATGCACTTGAATGCTCCCGTAGAGAATCGTTTCAGTTCATCGGATTTTTTTACCACACGCACACCGCACGTTTTAATCATGCCGTACTTGAAGATTCCAGTGAACGCTTGTAAATAGGCTCGCATTCGGGCGAGGACCTCTAGATAATTGCAGTTTGGAGGCGGCGGTTCGCGGTCATATATCGGAACCACTTTAATGAGGACGTCGCGCACGAAAGCGCAAAATGTGTCGTCAGATTCCAAATCTCGCATGAAACCGGCGGCTAGGGCGTCGGCTTCCAGGGTATACCACCATACTTTTTGTAATTTACGTTCCTTCGAACACACAGATATGTGTTTGAGAGCGACGCCCGTATTCTTGAAATTAAAATGTTTATGTGCCGTATGTATTGTATTGAGACATTTGAGATAATCGCTACGGAATTGTTTAACGACGCTCGCGGGACTATTACGTTTTAAAAGTTCCCACATAGACGTCAAATAAAATAACGTATTCATCCTTGTTACCACTTAAACTATTTCTCTTTACATTACTAATATAAGAAAATTTAACCTCTCGGTTATCGTTCGCACCATACGCCAACATGAGTAATTAATTGTAAGGTATGTGACATAATGAAACATTTTTATAACAACATTGTTGCAGACCGACATTTACCGAGGCTTAACATTCACCGTAACATCGTCCACGAGATATTTCGTGGTTCAGTATCATGTACTGTTTTGGTTTTGTGCATGCAATCCGTATACCGTAGACGTGTCGTAGCAAAGGTCAGGCATTTAACGTGTTAAGTATTTAAAATGATTATGACTTTTCTCGTACACCTTCGGGCGTTACATTATAAAAAGTGAAATTTTACCAAATAACATGCGTACATTAATATGTAGGCATATCGTTAGTAGGTATACTTACATATTATTTGATAAAAATACTTACATTACATTTTTAAATAACTACATAAAAGGCTACAAAGCATATTGTTTTACCAAAAGATATCATTCTGTATGTTACATATACGCTCGCAAGTTGCTCGTCGGTTTGATTCCATTGTACTTGTACATCATAACACAACGTTACCATAGCTATACAAGAACTTCAGATATTGAGAGACGGGACTGTCGTGCAGGAAATTGTTTCACTTAAAAAAGTTATGAGTTCAAAACTATGGAATGTTATGAATATAGATTGTATGAATACTATTATGAATATGGATAGTGAATAAAATGAACATGATATATAACGTATCATGGTCAAGTTTTATTTTTGTATCTACTGACGTACTAAATATTTACTAATGCTCAATATATTAAACAGTCTGCAAAATAAATTTGGACTTTAATCTTAAAATAATTAAAAAATTTGAAAAAAAAAAAAAACGTGTGGAAAGGTAGCAAAATAAAAAAAAGAAGTTCAATAAGAACCTCTTTAGAATTTTTATATTTAATATTGGAAGCGAAAAGTCAAACGTAACAGCAAATGATTTATCATCTTCATTTATTATTATCAAAGGTGTCAAAAATGGATTTCAACTTTCTACACGAATGTACATAATATATACGTAAGCCTTGTTTTAAAATATTAATGCGGTAGCGTAGATAAGTTTGAGTCAAAGCCCACACGCACAAGTTTCACAAAACCATTTAAAAGGTTTGACTCAGAAAAAGAAAACAGTTTCGCTTGGAAATATTATATTTACGAAAACAAAGAAAAGAAATATTTTAGTTGGGCCGAATTACACACTTACTTTCTATCAAAATTGGCTCAGTAGTTCCCGCGTCTATCGCAGACAAACATGAAATTTTATATACAATGAATACTGTATTGGATTTATAAATTAAATACATCAAACATACAATTTATTATATACATAAACAGGAACACAACATACACATACGTGCACAAACGTATTGTACACAATAATGGTGATGTCCGTAATGCTAACTTTTATTTGTATGGCCAAGTTCCTGATAACATTTTTTTAAATCTTCTTCGTGAAGTTGTTCGATACCCACTATTTCTAGTTTATGTTTGCGTGACGCTTGCTAAAATTCTAGTACTTTTTGTTCGAGAGCCGTGTTATACTTTAATAGGGAGGTACATTTCTTATCAGTGTTATTGACCGCCTTTTGAAAATACGATTTTTTTTTCTTATATTTTTCATGTTACTCCAGTGAAGAGTCATAATTAGCCGACAATAGATTAATACTTTCCACTAATGTTGCAAATTATTTTTTTAAATCCGGTATTGAGCTAAATTTCGCTTGTATATCCTTCAATATGCTTTCAAAACCCTGTGCCTCGTCATGTTGTTCCTCTCATTTAGATTAGTCTTCCCCTCTTTCACAGTTGATACAATATATAAGAGCTTTACCCGCTTTCACATCCGCCAGTAGCCAAGCCTTACTAAAATTGCCCTGACTCTTGCCATGGCACATATAATGCGATTCATTTTGACACTCCATATTAACAAACTTTGTTTTCGTAATATGTAGGTACTTTGGTAATAAGATGCCGCGGCGGCGTAACGGTACGTGCGCACGTGACGACGATTGAAGCGAACAAACTGAACTTAAAATACACGTTATAGTACACAAATATTTGTCTAATACCAAGTGTACGGAGAGTTTTAAAAATTGCTTTCTGCTTTTCTAAAAAATACTTCATGTAAAGCAGTCACAGCGATTCTGTTCTCTTTATCACCCCACTCAATTTTACTATCGCAAAATATTGTACAATGTATGGCGCCGAATGTTGCGGTGTAACGGTTTCTGTCCAATTTTGTATATATCGATCAAGTTATTTTATTTACAAATTTTACCAGAAAGTTTAAAATATCAAAATTATAGTACATGTAGTTGTATTAATAATTTAAATCGGTATAAGTTGAATTTTTAAACACTAGCCGAAATAAGGAAACAAGATTCGAAAAAAAACGACAAGATGTGACTACGTCTGAGATTTTTACTAGAGAATTTAATTATGTATATATTCCGACGAAGAGGATAAAAAATATATTAAAAATGATAATGAATATGCCATGTCTGCAAGTTATCAAATGCAAACGTGATGTTTCCGCCTGCATTGACGCAGTGAGTTGCCGTAGGCGAATTAGATTTCAATTGCAAGCGATGCGTACATATGTATGTCTGTAAATATTTGCTGCGCATTTGAAAGTACTTTGACACTTTTATATTTAGGAATTTCTTCTACGTAGATACAAATTTTACGGTGAGAAGCAAGACTTTCATAATCAAAGACTACAAATTTGCTGTGCACTTGAAAATATATATTTTTTCATTTTTATATTTAAGAGTTTTTTTTACGTAGACACGAATCTTACAGTGAGTAGCAAGACTTTCATAAACAGGGACAGCTTAAGCAGCATATTATAGTAGCTTTTTTTTGTTGCCGCGAATAAACGCATTAACGCGTCGTCGCGTTCTTCTGGCCCTGGTTGTGGTCCAGTAGTGTGGGGCTCGCCGCATACTACAATGTCGTATGCCCGCAAATACCGCCGCGAGTGCCATCAGTGCCGTCCTTGGTGAGGTGCCCCAGAAATGCATATCATCGGGACACCTCGACATCTAGTGAGTATCCTAAGAGACCGATGCCTCTTCTTCAGACGGTTTGCCCCGCACCGTAGGACAACCCTTTGCTATGGGGGCTATACAACGGGGAGGGTTTCCCATTTTCATCCCTTGCCCGCTGCGTAAAAGCGCCTCCTCTTCCTGCTCTTTAGCCCCCTCGTCTTATGAGTGGGTTACAAAGAGCACTCACCTCGGTTTAATTGCCATTGCCTGGGTTCACCCCAGGTCAGAGCCCCACTGCCACGACAAGGCTTGAACAATTGTAGGTATACTATATTAGCCTCGGAGATAACCTCGCAGTGACGCAGTGCAGTCAGGGAGGAAGAGGGTCATCAGGTAAAATTACAGAGACTATTTAATATTCTTCTAGGATCTGTCGTTATTCTATAGCATTATTTTTTATAATACAAAACAAACATCTGCATGTTTATGCGGATGCATTTCCCTCCTTCCCTTCAATGTCGCATTAGAAACCAGAACCTCACAAAACACGCAGTACACGATAACATATCTCTGCCCTTGTTTTTTATCGGGCGTGGCCCACCAACCTTTCCCCACTTCCCACACCTGTGTCTCCAGGATCAACAGGGGTAACCACTTGTGAACCTTCGTTATGATTGCAGGGTGCCCGAGGGAATGCTAAAAACTGCCTTGGCACCCGCAACGGATTTAATCAGAAGAAAATAGGAAGAGTAGGAAGAAGAGTGTCCCTTGTCACTCCGATACTAAAGTAATAAGAAGACCATACACCAGCCCGATGTCACTACCTTTTTACCCGACTACTATGTAACAGAGAAACTTGTGAGTATCATAGATTATTTCCTTGTTGGGATAAAATTCCTTAAATATTTAGACTACCCCTTGCCTAATCGCTATAATATTTATGTTGTGTTGTACAGGCCGGTAACGCCAATTGGGAGAGACACAAAAGGTATTTTGGAAATAATTGTTAAATGGTCTGTTAACTATTTACAAGCAAACCAGCACTAAGCGACAGTGTTAAAAAATGTTTGTCAATCTCAGGTGCATAATATTCTTTATAATTAGTGAAAATTGAAATCAATTGGTGAAATGTTCTGAGATTTTGCTGCAATGGTACATTTGGATAGTGTATTTCTTAATGGATAAGAATACGTACCATGGACGAACCTTTTTGCTACTGAGATTTCTCGTTTTAATACTCGTGGTATTTTTTATAGTTTAAGGGGACACTATAAAAATACATAATATTATTGAATTTTAGTAGCTATGCCCAGCGACTTCACTCGCATAAATTTGATAATATATTATACACTTGTCAGGTGAGCGAGAGGTACCTTCCCAGTCGTGCCAGCCCAATTCCGTTATAATTCAACATGGCGCTACCTCTTAGTAATGAGTATGAACTCAAGTATCGTAATACGACATTTTTATATATTGTATAATATAAATACATTATGTTCGATAAGATAAATGTGTACAAACGTTCAAACTAAATGTTAACAGAGGCGACAAGGGGCTATGTAACAAAAATTTATAAAAAAAAAAAAATTCTTGTGTAACTAGGGTTCCGTATCAAAACTTTGTTTCATATAACATAAAAGTTTCCCAGCTGTGTGTGACTGCGAGCTGTAGCTCAGTTGGTAAAGTAAAGCAAAGTATCGAATGGCCCATATTGTATTGGAAATTCGGTTTAGAAAAAACAACGTGTAACAACAAACTATACACAGAAGAACACAATTAAAGCCTTCCTGAATTTCCATTGTAGAAATGTATTTGAAAAATACCTATATAATATATACCTATAAATATATTAATAACTAGCAGTTCACCCCGGCTTCACACGGATATTTTACAAAATTTTGCCAAAATTATATTTTTTTTTATTTCGGCACCCTAAAAACCCACCTTACCATGAAATAATGACGTCTGTCGGGATAGTTGCTTATAATTTCTGCAAATGCTAAACATTTATTTAGATTTTCTTTTCACATCTTTGTTTTTCGTAATGATCAAAACGTTTTATAAAATATTATAAGGCCTATGTTCATCACAGATAATGTAGGATTGTATTGGTGAAATAACGTTTCAAATCATTACCGTAGTTTAGGGGCCTGTTCAATACAAACATACAAACAAATAATAGAATGCTCCCTCCTTATAATGTAAATATTGGTGAAAAAAGTCTACTACTTTGTGGTCCAGTGGTAAGAATGTTCAACGACAGTGAGGTCCTAGGTTTGAGTCCCAGGTCGGACCAAGGTGTAATGAGAATGAGTAAGAGAATGTTACATATCCGTCCTTCGGAGAGCATGTAAAGCGCGTTGATTCAGCACCTGATTTCTCCCCGAGAGTATCGGATTGCCATCCCATCGGAATATGAGCATGAGGGACAAGGAGTGCACTTGACACACTTGTACACTATAATATGTTCTGCACAGTTGGCCATTCTCAAAAGAGACGGTCGCTGTAGTAAAAATTCGACTAGTGTGACATAACTGTGCCACATTTCAACCACACTTTTAATTTTATTAATACCTGGAAGTACCCGCTACCGCAAGCCACTGTTGAGAAGAAGTGGCGAAGCAAGAGGCATGTGGGACAACAGCACTTTGTTGAGCCACAGGCACAGGTTGACAAGTGTACCTAATATTATATATCAATGCAAATCGGCCTCGTCAATTAATTATATGAACATGCTGTTAAACTTTCGCGACCAGTCATCGTTACCTTTAATTACAGTTAGTCAAGATTGAGATCTGATTATATAATTCCTAAAAGAATATGTATCGTGTGCTGCTACTCGTGTAATTGCGGTCCGAGACATAAAAATCCAAACCTCCTTTGATCTTTGTTTAAAGTCGTATAATTGCTTAATCTTATAATCTTAAAATTAATATAACAGCATTGTTATTGAGCCGTTGCTCAGTACTACATTTTAGAGAGAGGGAAGTAATGACAAGCAAAAAATTTGAAATGAAATAGTAGGAAGTTTGGGACAAATTACGCGCCACGAAGTTATCACATTCGTTCATCGGTTCCTTTTTCGCTCACTAGATGGCGATGACACATAAGTTTATACTAATACCAATGAGTTTTTTCTATATTATTATGTTTCTCAAACGAAGTTATTTGTCTTTTACCCAAATCTTCCTAACCCTTATCCGCGTCCTGTGCTCAGTAACTGCTAAAACAATTATATAGAGATATTATAATTTTATCAAATATGAAAGATAAAAGAAATTAACTTTCATTTAAAGTATTTCACACTATCCGATCCCGCATTTTCACTCGATACGTATCTTAAGGAAGCCGTTTATATTTTTCGGCATAAAGAGTATTTTTTGTTGTATACTTTTTTGTATGTATGTACAAACTTACGCATTTGTAACATAAGTTGATTAATAAATAATATGAAATATAACATTTAAAAGACATCATCTGATGTAGCCCCAGAGCGTTTATGTATCTCTCATAGTACGCAAACAGTAATAAAACACAACAACAAGTTATTATTTTATCAGCTCTAGACTAAATAAACATCATACTTCTAATGTGATAGTATTTTTTGTAGGCAAATAAAAAATAGTAATAGACACCCGCTTTATTTTACGTAGATGTGTTGCTTTCCTCTTACGTAGGTACGTTGCCCTTTTATCAAGCCTCCTCCCACCCCACCGATAGCCACCTGCTACTCACAAACCACGGGAAACGCGTCATTGATAAGACGAGCAAAGAGCCTCTTTGACAAACGGTAATTATAATAAAATTAGGCCAGTAACATGATTTGCAAATAACATTTTATTAGGACGAGGTTTTATTAGGACAGCCATACTGAATAAAAGCTACCTCCTTTTATGCACGATCTCTAAATCGCCCTAATCATCGGAATTGGGCCGGCACGAGTGCGGAGTACCTTTCGCTCACTTGATACCCGCGTAAGGTGACAGCGTTTCTGTCACGTTTCGTGAGGATGACCTTTTGGACACCTACATACTTATGAATTATTCGGCGTCTGATCACTGATGCCCACTGGGAACAGACAAACATGTCTCGGGTGTATAGATGAGATGGTTATTATCATTGTTGTCGTCCCCACACTGCTCATTGACATTATTGAGGCTGAAATCTGCTTAAAATTATCTCTGAGTTAGCTAACGAGCTAAAACAAATTTCATATTTATAGTCATTACTTCTATATGTATCTGAACCCATGCTCAGCATATCGTAAATTCATAATATCGAGGACTTAACAGAAACTAATTGTATAAACCACACAAATATAATGGTTCAAAGAACGCTTTCATTTTGCCGCATTATATTCGATAAAGTGTTTTTTTTTTTTTCAATCTAAATTTTTGTGGAGTTGTTTAACTATTTTCCATGCTTTTAACTATATATTGATTAAATGAAAATATAATTTCCTATTTATTTAACATTAAAGGAAAGTATTTATATGTATGTGTAAGAATAAGCACGATCTTTAGATTTCAGCCTAAATTACAACTAAGTTGGGCTGTTAGTAACTAATATCTACCACTCCTCACATCACAATATAGACATCATATATTACCTGATGTTAACCCTTAACTACTCGCACGAATAAAATCGCTTAACGGCTCGCACGGGGTCTGCGGTGACCCTAAGTTGTAAGGAAGAAATTTTAAGATTCCACCTTTTTGATGAAACAAGCGAATAGTAATTCTGAAAGTACTTTATTTAATCTATAACTCATAAAAACCACAACTTAACATAAACTCTTCTAAGGCGTAAAAAAACTAAAATATAAACTTCTACAATAAGGAACATTTTTGGTACAACATGAGATGATGCATTAAAATTTCATGAATACTTAGGAACTATAGCAATCATCGTTGTCGCAGTTTTCTCTGTAAACAATGAAGTATTAATTACAGAAAAACATTTTGAATTTACTACATTTTGTGGATATTTTTTGGTCACTCTTTCCCGGGGAATTATAACACCGCCCACGTTTAGTGGTAGGTGGAGCAGGTGGGGTTTTCAACCCATCTACTTCCAATAGCCGCCTTTTTACTATTTTTGGAGATACGTTGTCGTTGTTTCGATGTTTTTGATGACTTTCAAGAAGTTCCGTTGCAAGTTGTCGCAAGACTAGACGCCTCACGTAAGTACGTACATTTTTTCTGTTCGCTTTGAGAACAACCAATGCTTAAACGCATCTAACATTCAAAAAATGAAAAAATAATACTAATGGCCAACGTTTAGTTCTCCTTTCAACATTATATATCCCACATAATTGGTCATTAATATCTACTCCACCTTTTGTACCATTGTAATAAGTAACTATGGCAAACACTGGGACAATATCTGCATCATAATGCATTGAAGACAATAATATCGCAGATTTATATGGCCTTGGTGGTACCCTATGTACCGTGCTCATGGTTTTTTGAAACTTGCATGAAAAAAATGCAAAAATTGGCACGGTATCCTATGTACCATGCTCATGGTTTTTTGTAATCCAAAGAGAAAACTGGTTGGAGTTGTGGTCCCGTTAGGCAAAAATATCGAAAGTTTATTTTTCTTCAGTGTTCCAACAAGAGTCAGTTTATAGGACGAGTATAACAGATCAGTGGCAAATTGTACACTTTTATACCTATAATGTGTGGTAATATTTAGGCGACTACCTTCTATTGGTTTTACAAGACGTTTTACTATGTCGCTTAGGCTGTTAGAGACCTGGTATGGGCCTATTGATTGTTTGCCAGAGTAAACTTCAAACCCCAACAAGTATAAAGGTTTTGAATCCACTAGGGCCTGGATTTTTATTCCGTATTTATTCGGCTTACTTGGCATATATACTTTGTCTTTGACTCGACCACGGAATACAGTTAGCTGTTCATCAATTATTACATTCGGGATATAAGCATCTTTATATTTTGTTTGCAACATATCGCATAGCTTACGTATACGGGCTAAGTTGTCAGTGTTTTGACGATCAGATCGAGTTGTTTTTTCGTCATACCGAATCACACGTAACAAAAAAAGAAATCGCTGATAGTTGATATTTAGGTGAAACATATCGACACCACTACTATCAATTGCCCAGAAGTCTATGTGGTTTAGATGCGACGCTCTCAGTAGCCCAGCCATTGTCAACAATCCTAAGAAGGATTTCATTTTTTCAACATGTGTACTTTTAGAATCTCGGTCTCCTTGAAAGTGTCCTTTGATTTCTTCAATGTGTATAAAGGTACTTTATATTTACCGTTTACGAATACATTAAAAATAAACTGAAGCATTCTATTGGATTTTTTGCACTTTGCCGCTTGTTTGACACCCGGCAAATGCAATATGATGTTATGTGCACGGGTTGTAACTGCATTTGAGGGCAGCTCCTTATACCATTTTTGTTTAGGGCCATTTCTGCTATTATGTCTTGAAAAATAAAAATTGGCACCTCGTTTTGTGGACTCATCTTCATCGTAGTCCGGCGATTCGTTTGAAATTTCCTCAATATCACAAGCTGTATCGTGTCCACTATGAAGGACTTCCTCTGCTTCCGAATCTGAATCCGATTTCCCAACATCCTTTTCTTCATCAGGTGCATACAGTAGCCAATGTACAATACGTTCGTCTCTTGCATCCATGTTCGATAACTGAGAAATAAAAAGACTTATGTAAATAACATCTTTGTACGAAACCTTCACCTGCAGCGGTCTAAACGTTACTGGAGTATGTTCTTCAGCGCATATTAAGAGGTGCGCGCGGGGAGGTTCCAACCGTTGCAAGTTCATTTTTTCAATACGCAAAAGTGCGTTGACCCCATGCGAGCAGTTAAGGGTTGAGTTAAGGGATCCGTTAACATATCGAGACATTATCGCAACAGGAAGTGTAATATCAAATATGTTCCGAGTGAAATATCTTTATCCAAGCACCATGGGCAGCGTGTGGGAGGAAAACACCGCAGTTAGGCATATCGCCATTCAAAACTGTGACAGCGGACGTCTGTTACACCGACGTAGATATTCAAAGTCTCAAACCCTAAGTATAACCTCATCATCGCCATTCATCATTATCAGCCTCTACCGGTCCACTGCTGGACATATATCTATTTCAATGAACGCTGACTGTCTTGACAGATCTTCTGCTACTCGTATCCATCCCGGATCGGCCACTGCACGGAGATCGTCTTCCCACCTGGTGAACGGTCGACCAACACTTATTTTTCCTAAACACGGCCTCCACTCCAGAATCTTACTGGCCCATCTGCCATCTGTTTCTCTGACTGTGTGACCAGCCCATTGCCACTACAGCAAGCTCATTCATGGCATGATATAGGATGCCTTAGTCATCTGCCTTATGACCTCGTTACAAATTCTGTCAAACAGAGAAACAACTAACATAGCACGTTCAATAGCCCCTTGAGCTACCTCAATCTTGCGGGCCAGTCCTACATTAAGAGGCAATGTTTCGGCCTCGTAGGTCATCGCGGGGAAAGCATTAGTTGAAGACTTTTGTCTTCAAGCTCTGCAAAGTAGGTGACGCGAAAATGTGACGAAGCGTCCGGAATGCTTTCCAACCCAATCCAACTGAACCTTTCTATCGGCCTCCTTCTCGAAGGTATGTATACCTAATTGCAATAGTTGCCCGAGATAGACGTTATAATACCGAGAATAGCACCATAGTTGTCCGGCCTAGGGAAAACGTGCTCGTTGAACATGACCTTTGTCTTGTTCAAGTTCATCCTAAGGCCAATACGTCCGGAGGATTCATTTAGGTTGTACAACATTTCCTGTAAGCTCTCCAACGATTCGGCCAATACAACGATATCGTCGGCGAAACGAAGATGTAAGAGGTACTCACCGTTAATATTTATGCCGCAATCTGACCAGTTTAAATTCTTGAAGACGTCCTCCAAAGCATTATTGAACATGATGCAATTGGATTGGCCCTGTTTGACTTTCCGCAATCAGAATGGACAGAAAAGCACTACCATACGATTCTCTCAGTAGTTTGATGTATCGCCAATCGACCTGACATCGCAGTGAAGCTTCCGGAACGGCCCAGGTTTCGACAGAGTCAAACGTTTTCTCATAGTCCACAAAGGTAAGATAGCGGCTGATTATACATATGTATCTTTTATACAACTTGCCTTATGGTGAAAATATGGTCCATGGTGTAAAATCCTCTGCGAAACCCAGCCTGATCCGGTGGCTGGAATTCGTCAAGCTTTGTGGTAATATCAAGTATAAACTACTCATGTTTAACTAAGACTGTTATCTAATATGTACCAATATTTTAATTATTATACAACATTATTAATATTACAACAACAATATATTGTATTGTTTTGTCACGATTTATCCAGTACCTCTTGCTGCAGAAGAATTAATTTATTAACATCGGTGTATGAACTTTATCCGTAACACTTCGGTGTGAGCGGCGGTCAGTCAGCGCGCAGGCGTCTTGCAGAATGCACAGTGGTATATTTTTCACAGCGACTGGTGTGGGCCACAATTACGCAATCATTTATGTACTTAGCGCAACTGCTACATAGGCTAGTCGCCATTAGACTCAAAATAAAGTAGTTATACTGTTTAGTAGCGACCTAACTGGAAAACTCCACAATTAATTGGACGAGTGGATCGAGCGGTGCTTTATCGGATGTGTTAAACTGGTTTTGGTGTACATTGTATTTACCAGTATAAAATATGGATATTGCTTTGAAGACATAGGTATTTTTAAGACATAAGAAAGATTTTATTAATCATTACATACAGACGTATAGTCGACAATGCCTAGTCTGTGTGTAAAGCGTCTTAATACCGTTCCTGTTCCGCCTTAATGGCAATAAATAAGCAGATTGTGTTTTTTTTTTATTGGAAATAATACAAAAAAAAAAATTAAATAACTACATTAATCATTCATTATTATTTCTGTATTTTAGTACATACTGTGATACACGACATTATTTGTTTTATTATCAGGCGCAAAAACAAACAACGCAGATGGTCTTCCGACCCGTGAACATGCCACGTATAATTGACCTTGGGAAAAATATGAATGTTCTAGATTTAAACCACAAACTTTTAAGGATTGGCCTTGTGATTTGTTGATGGTCATGGCAAATGCAAGAAGTATCGGAAATTTTCCTATTATTATCGTAGCGTAAATTACATTGTTCATCAATTTATAACCACCAAACGCATACCGTTGCACAGTTTTGGTTGGTTTATGTTAAGCATGATTACTACGAAGCCAACCTTTAGGCGTAAATTGTGCGGTGGTAAGCCAGGCACGTCCAAAGAGTTTAAAAATTCAATTGGATAGTTGGTGGCTTCATCTTCATTTTTGACGCAGTCAATAGATTTGAATGAATGCATTGTTCCAATGATCTTATTTTTAAATTATGTAGTTCAGGTCATCTACATCTTTATTCTTAGCCGCTAAAATTGCTAGCTCACTCAACCGTCCATTATGTTTGTAGTTAGAAATAATATTTGGAAATACATTGTTGATAAGTTCGTCTTTTGATGAGACAAAATTACGGAAAATATTTGGAAATGATATTAATCCGCTCGATTCATCGACAGGTACTTGACCATTACCGATAGTCAGCAATTGCTCCGAGAAATCCTCAGCAGATGTATCATTAAGCAATGTAACTCTCATGTTTGTTGACAGCTGCAGTTCCTTCACATAGCACCATAGATTTGATGATTTGAGGCAAGCGTTTATTTCATCGGCAGCCGCAGATCTTTGAATTACTGGCAGTATTTGGCGGAAATCGCTCCAAAACATCTCGAGTCATTGCGAAAATCTTTTAATGTTCGGTTAAGTGCTTCTAATGCACGTTTATGCGCCATTGTGTATTCGTCCCAGATGATGATTTTCGATGCCGCTAAAACTTTTGCCATTGCTGAGTGTTTTGCAATATTACACGTTGGTTCTTCAATAGCTTGAAGATTTAACGGTAATTTGAATGCTGAATGAGCCGTACGGCATCCTTCAAACAATGTGGCTGCCAATCCAGAAGAATCAACTGCAACTGCTATGTTGCATCTCGCCCGAACAGATACTAAAACTAATGACATAAGGAATGTCTTGCCAGTTCCACCAGGGGCATCTAAGAAATGTAAACCACCATTTTCATCAGCGATTGCCTTCATTAAAGTATCATAAACTTACTTTTGTTGGTAATTCAACAGGGTACATTCCTTTGAACTACTAAATCTAAATCCTGGTGATCATATTCACGTTCCCGTTCCAATTCTCGATTAAATGCATCATTCATTTCACGATTTGGCGCTGGCATTCCTAACCTGATTAATAAAGTACCGCACATGAGGTAACACATATCTTCGATCAAGAGTAAGGCACGATTATGTATCTCCTCATTCATCTCAATATCGTGATTTCTGGAACTGACACGACTTTGATGTAAAATATCTTCTTACAATCTATCTTTATATTTGTGCCACAGGTTACATGGGTACGATGGAAAACATGTCGAAATTATGATAGGGAATAATGTGCGTATCTGACTTGGAGATGCAGAGATAGTGGCTTCAGCGATTGTCGTATTCTTCACATGCAGCACGATATGTTGGGAATATTACACCATTAACAGTCCGTAGTGTCTCAAATGAAGTTGGACCACGCACTTTTACCAGCAACAACCGCAAATGGAAACATTCATCATTCTTTGGATGAACTGTATACAACCAAGAGCATCAGTAGAACGCACATCTGGATACCCAGGAACCGCGAATATGGAACAATCCAACTGTTGTCGACAACGAAATCCATTCTTTTAACTTTTGTTGTGACAGTTCGACCGTTGTCATCTGGTGATCGACGCCGATACAGCGGATACCCATCATTGCCAGTGACAGTCTCCGACGTTAATTTCCGTGGATATCGTTTAGAGCACTTTCCATGGACCATGCAAGGTGATTGGGGATTGATGGCACCACACGGTCCATGAATCATATTAGTAGTAACAACATCATGTAGGTCTGGATCGACTTCATGATCAGGAATCTCGGCACATATGATATCATCTATTTGGTCAGGCTGAATTCTTTCCACTAACCAAATAAGAATGTGTGCGTGCGGCAGGCCTCGCTTTTGCCATTCGATTGAATACATCCATCATCGCGTATCTCCAAAGACGCGTTGTTTAACAATAAAGTTCATCAGGGGCCGAATATTTGCCTGAATATACGTGCTGTGATGTCGTGTCTATCATTTGATGTTTGTCCGGGAAGCAGCAATTGATTAATTTCTATCCATTTTGGATTACAGGTAAAAGTAATAAAGAGATCTGGCGGCCGCAATGACGAACATATGTCATTGCATCTTGTGCATATTCATGCATATGACGTGGGCTACCAATGTACGTCGCCGGCAGAATAGTTAATCGACCAATATTAGCTGCATTTCCTTCAGTACTAACTGCATCACGTAAATGGATGTACTCCTCAGAACGCAGTTTGGCTTGGTTCAACCTAATAAATGTTAAACGTTCCGTTTCTATTTTTACATACATGTCAACGCAATACTGCTGAAACAATTGACAAAACCGCAGCAAATAGTTGTCAGCATTTTGACGACTCATCTAACGATATGCATAATAATTCATTGAGCTAATTTTCTTTGTAGTTTCTTCACCTTAAATTAAAAATTTGATAATTAACCATTTCAAAGACAAATAATACAGCCATTAACCATTATTAAGATACCGATACTTTACCATTCAATGGACTTATCATTTTAGTATTAAAATAATATCCATCTTCTCCTTGCCAAAACATCAGTGGGTATTGCAATGCTGACGCATTGATCATGACGCATGATCGATGAGCTTCAGATATTTGTTGCAGTTGCTCAGTATCGCGACGTGTAAGCACAATATCGCGTTTTTACAATTGTTCACCAACAATCAGGATGGCAACTTCGTGTACTGTTGCAGCATTTAATGTGCGTTCGTGTGATCCAGATGGTCGTTTATCTGCTTTGATGACAACTTTATAGTCATCATTTGGCATGCGCTCTAAAGCACTCTTAAACAACCTGACCATCTTAAACAACCTGACCAACGCATGATGTTCATGAAGCAGACACTGCAAGTCTTGAATAATTGCTCGCTTTATTCCTGCATTGATCCCTAGGCGTCGATCAAGTTGTTCTTCCATGTTGCCCGTGAAATATGTTTGTAAAAATTTATTCTGTATATCTTCTAAAGGTAGTAATGATCCAATTCGATGGTGAATCTGTTCTTGTATCTACAAAATAAAAACCAGACAGTATTAACTGGGTTATAAACACTCTTTCTGTTGGAGAGTGGAGTTCAATATTAGCAAATATAATACATACTAATAGATAAAGTAAGTTATTCTTTAACTACATTCTATGTAAGTACAAAAATAAGTGTCGGATTAAATCTTCCTTCTTCGATAGTGTCTACCCCAAATGACGTCATTTGGAAACAACTATTGTATTTTCGAGTATTTGCAAGAAAGTGGCGTGATTCTTGTGTTTCGCCACAACGCAATGAATACAATGGCTCATGTGGCGGAGTCAACACTGGCAATTTCACTATACCATTAAGGCAGCATAATCTAGGCGTTTCTCCGGAAAACTTCAATGCACCACAATACTCGCAAACAACGTCCATTTGCCCAATGCAAACGCTAGGATGCAAGCTGTAATCATTGCTGTAATCGTATCGAAACGCTGCTCGATTCAAATCTGCTAAATATCTTGTTCTGCGTCGCAAATTATGTATTTGTTGCCTTCCGTTGTTCGCTCGACTATTCTGCATTGCCAACCGAGCTGTTTCACGGGCTGCTTTACTTTGCTCTCGTAATTGATAAGCACGAAGTCGAGTCGATAGTATTATCGCGGCGCTGTTCACGTGCAATTTCTTGTTCTTCTTCAGTCCTTTCATTTGCAGTATTTTGTATTCATCTTGCATTAAGGCTTTGTCGGGAAAGATTCGATCGTCTTGGTCGCGGCATTATTAATTAAACTTCACTTCACTTTTAAATAAACTTCACTTCACTTCAATCCACTTCTTAATTATTTATTTAATAGAAATTGTTTTAATATTGATTCCTTACAAATATCAAATTGTCATCGACGTATGTCATTACATAGCTGTCATTTTACGTCAATTACATAGCTGTCATTTGCGTTTTGTTATTCCAAGCCTGATTCTTTTTTGTTATACCACGTTTTATAGTGACTGACGTTTCATGTCAAGTCACACGGGATCGCTGTCGAACGGAATAAAAAGTATCCTATGTCCGTCTCCTGGCTCTAAGCTACCTCCCTACCAATTTTCAGCCAAATCTGTTATGTCGTTCTTGAGATATAAGTGGTGTAACTAACACGACTTTCTTTTATATATATATAGATAGACTATAATTTAGACATGAACGATCCTATCTGCTTTATGGTCACACTAAGAGATACGCAAACTCTCACAAAATATACCTAGTTAATTTTCATACAATGAGGAATGTATCTGATCCACGGCATAAATTAGAATATATAATAACCTGAGGTGATTTATATATAATTACGTAATATTTCATAAGCGGGTCATTTCTGACCGCTAACACCACACCACTCCCTCTGGGGTGTTGGCAACGCGACAACATTTCATACGCCCGTCACTGGTGAAGTGATCGATCAGACTTTTGTTATAGTTAACAAATCACTACTGTTTCTATACACAATAAGCAGTAGCTTATAACATTTTTACACCTCATTATAGGCAAGATATTGTGCAGCCACAACTTACCAGCACTCAATACTGTGTCATCATTACTAGATTTTTTGTGGTTGAGAAGCTTCCCATAGCAATGATATTTGAACAGCCTTCATTGCACAGAAATTATTAATTACAAAAATGAATTTAAAAATCCATATTCTTAGTATCTAGGTTGTGTATGAGAATGTAACTTTATCTTCATTATTATGAAAGACAAATTTGTTGAATTTAGTATACATACACCACATTTATATAACAATTTGCATTGTTACATGTTTTCACAAAAAGTTAGTTGAATATGTAGTTTAATAAATATTAGTAAGAGTAGTGTCATTGCGGATATACAGCGAAATCGGGCAGATACGACCCGGAATCTCACATGAAACATTTAAAGAAGTGGCTGCGCTATCGCGTTCCGTGTGGTATAAGAGTAGCCGGTCTATTAACACAGCACCGTAGGTTTTGAGTGAATAAATAATAAACATACAACTTGTATTTATTATGTGGGTATTTTTTATAGTTTGGGGGAACAAATAAGCAATCGGTTGTCTTTCTACAACTACCGATGCCCACGAACATCAGCATAATTACCATTCCTATGATTTGCCCTCCTTTTCACCTTCTCCCAATGGACCACCGGCTACTCACAAACCGCATGAAACGCGACACCGTAGGTGTCAGTTTACGGCAGTATCAAGTGAGCGAGATGTACCTCTCCGGTCGTGCCCGCCCTATGCCTCCGCCGAAACGCAGCATGGCACCACCTCTTACAATACATTAGATTAGCTTTATCACTTACTAAAGAATCCTACCGACTTCACCCCTGAATAATTGGGACCGGATTGCTTGCCTAACAAATTATATACTTAAAATTTTTGGTGACGACCGTGTGGAAATCCGTAGATTTTGAAAAAATCGTTAACATACAGAGATATAGCCTTTTGGGACATCACATGCATCTGTCTAGGAGAGACATTAATATGAAGCTCGCGAAAGTTTAATACTATAAATAAGAAAATTACTTTAAAAATTCACGGAACAGAGGTTACTACGAACTTTGTACTCTGAACAGCTGAAACATAGGGATCATATTACGAGTATAAAACTTAGTTATTGCTGTAAATAAAACATAGTTACGCGGCTAGGGTTAGTTATTCGAGGATTGTTTTTTAATTGCAAATTGTGAGATATACATACCAGCGCATGAATTTTGCCAAAAAAGTACGAGAAATAACCGAAAATAAAATTTCGTGTACCGGATAGTCGAACTTATTTTTCTGTTGTGTGGAATAAGCGCCAACAAGTTACTGATACGAATATATTTATTAATAAACATAGAAATCGTAGAGTTAGATCTATCCATAGACATACATTGACGTTATTTTTACAGTCCATAAAGATTTTATAGTCTAGGAAGAACCAGTGGCACTGCTACATTGCCACCAAACTGGACCACCCCAACCAAGGATGTGCCTCTCACTCGCTTGGCATCGCGGTTAACCATACGGCGTGTGACTTTCCGTTGGTCCATTATAGAGGAAGGCGAAAGGAGATCAAAATGCAGTTGCATATTATGTATTTAGGAAGACGTAGTGCCATGCAGCATTTGAGGATGCAACGGAATTGGACTGGCACGACCGGGCAAGTATCTCTCGCTCGAAATGACAGCCTCGATGTCGATTTTCATGTGGTTTGTGAGTAGCCAGTGGCCCATTGGGGGGGGGGGGGTGATAGTAGAGCAACGATACAATGCGAGTGTACATGGGTGTCTATAGTCATCAAAAAGCTCCGATTTTTGTTTACCCCCTCGTCCTCTATAAAAAAGATGGTTAGGTCTGTCGGTAGTCTTCGAATATATATTAATCGTTTACCATATAAAAAAATGCTTTTACTACCTTATTATGTATCGAAACTTGCTCTACAATTGTATTTAGAATTGTATGTATAATTGTGTAATTTTAAAGCTGTATAATTGTATGCATGTAGACTGTATAATGTGTAAAGCTATTGCCTATGTCATTTTTTTTCACATTTATTACAAAAACAAATGTATGCCATCTGACAGAAAAAAGAATTTTAGAAATTTTTTATACATTTATTAACAAATGTACCAAGATATACAGTCAGCGCCTCAAAAGTGTCCTTATAAAAGATGTTCAACACTGTCAGATTTGAACTTCTTTCAATTCAGTCTCTTTTCATTGGCGTATAAAATGGCACGCGAAAAATGCCGAAATGCTCTAAGGCAGATAGCCAAAATACAGCATTTAAAAGGAAAAAAGGACGATTTCTTATTAGTCTTCGTGGCATTGTTTTTATACACTGCTTTGAAAAATCGACTCTATATCATATGAATAAGGTTGACTTTGCTAAAATACCTACACCTCATTTACAACTACATATTACGTACAATCAAGAACGATTTTGAACGACAAGTGAGTGTGAAATCGGGATTTTCTTTTTCATTATATGATAAACCAATGATGATGATATGAAAATTCGAGACAAACATTCTGTCATAATGACAGTTCTCTTATTCCCGAGAGGGTTATATGTCATCAAACAGTCGACAGACGCCTGAATTAGATTATTTGTCAATACATTAATAGATGTGAGGCGTAGTGGCATATATTTATGTACTTATTCAAGGCTGAACGCCACAATTGGATGGCTGCCAGCCTCGCGTGCACAAATATGAGCCAACAAGCCCTGTTTATTTGTTGTATACAACTTCTTCTCGCGATTCAATTTGATTAAATTTGCGAAACCCGATCTGTTTGTAAAATATTCCTGAATTCGGATTGCCTTCTAAGAAGCTCATTCTGGGTTTATTACAGTTAAACTAAAACAGTTTGTAAATAAATTGTAACTCGCAAGGGGCAAACCTAAAGCAAATCCGAAGAAAAATATATATAAATATTTAGAACATGTGTAACAGGGGGGCTGTTACACATGTTCTAAATATCTGCAACACCCTGGTAGTGAGATGTGAACGCGCCGCGTACGCAAGGGCTCACCATTCGGCTGATAAGCGAGATCGACGAGAGACCTAAGAGAAGAGAACCAACTGGTCAGAGTCAGAGAAGAGAATCAACTCAATTTAATTTACGAACAATAATTATATTCGGAGATACAATTGTGTGCGAAGTCGAAGTATGAACCTGATGCAAAAGTACTGTATGCGCTGAAGTTTTGAAGTTATTAATATGTCAAATTTATATAGCTCACATCAGCATTATTAGGTATGGGAAACAGCAATGACTGTGCAAGAGCAGTCCTAGTAGATGTAAGTAAAAATTTTCGTAAACGTCTTATGGATGCAGATGCACAGTAAATTTTCTTGCATACTTCACTAACTTAATGAGACAAGATGTTACAAGATTAGTGACTAAAAGATTTTTTTACTTTATCACTATATTTTATGCATACTACATTAAATGCGGTATGTGAGATAGTAAAAAAATATTTTTTTAAAGGAGCTTGGCTACCGATGATTATATAAGGATTTTGAGGGGTAAAGCTCTAAGCCATGTACATAAGACCATTTTTAGATGGCAACAAGGTCATTTTTAATGTTTTTATAGCAATGTGTACACTCGGCTGGGTGTAAATTTGGAGATAGTCTGCATATATGTGGTAGTGTGAAGATAGCTCATTAGTTAAGGTGTTTATAAAAATAGCGAAGAGCAAAGGTGAGAGCACGCCAGTTGTGATGTCATACCAGTCTGAATTATTATCACTTACTTTGATCCACTGTCGGCAGCACTTTAGGTAGCTATGAAACCAGTTAATAGAAGATGGAGAGATGGTATTGGATTTTAAGGAGCTAACCATTATTTCTAAGCCTACAGAATTAAAAACGTTGCTAAAATCCAGTAATGTTAACATGGTGGATCTTTTTACTATCCATCCCAAGACGTATGTCATCTGTTATCCTAGTTAATGTACTTGTTGCACTGTAACCTGAACTGAAACCAGGTTGCAGGTGGTCAAGGAGGTTATTCTTGGTTAGGTATAAATTTAATTAATGATATATTAGTCTTCCAAACATTTTAGAGAGGAAGGGGAGGATAGAAATTTGTCTATAATAAGTTGGCTTACTATTTTTAGGGAGGGGAATGATTAAAGCATCCTTACATATTTCAAGAAAATCACCTGCATAGATTGACGAATTGAAAATATGCGTAGCAAATGGAAAGATGATATCAAGTATAGTAATAACTAAATTTCTACTAATGTTGTCATTCCCAATGGCATTTGACGAGATTGACAAGGCTACCTTTTTGACATCATGTTCATCAAAGTGTATAATATACAAAGATCCAGAAGAGGTTATAAGAGACGAATATTTATTCAGCGTTATTTTTTTAATTTGGCTATCAAAATTACTAGAAGAAGTAGAGAAGTGTTGTTTGAGAAATTTAAGTTCTTCTGTATATAGTGAGCATGATGATTTAGACTTTCTTTTTTCAAAAGGTTGAGGAATTTCCAAACTTTACTAGGGTCACCATTTTCGACCGATTTATGTATACGACGTCTCCGTGTATCTCTACACCATTGTGCAGAGATGCGCCATACATTTATTGCAGCGATTCTGAATTATTAACCTAAATTTAGCTGAATTATTTAGCCTAAATTTAGCCTAAAACGTTTGTTTCATGTTGCGCACAGGTGCTGATATTTCATTTAGCGAATTGAATTGTGGCATTGTTAGTGTTGTTATATTAAATATCAGCGTCATCGGACATTCTTATTTTAGACAACGTATCACAGGATAAATCGATAAGACGAATTCAGCACCTGTAAATTTGCACCGCGCCTACATCCTAGTGATCATTGACCTAGCTATGGCCACAAACCACACTTAAGCTTGCATAGCAGCTATTCACAAATATATAGACACTTCGTTTTATTGAGATACCCGCTCTGGGGCAAGTAAGTAATCTACCTATATGGAATTAGGCTTAAAATTAATTAGGCTTAAAATTAGCTGATATAAAATTGTCCAACTTTGTGACTAAAGTCTCTTCATTAAAATCGGGTGAGGTAATTTGTTTTCGTAAGAGATAGAAGCACGTATGACTGGTGAGTTAACTCTCGCTCAAATGATGCCTGGCAGTGTTAGCACTGACTGCTATGCTGGCGCATTTCGTGTAGTTTATGCGCGCGATCTTATTAATTTCATAAAATAATGCTACTAATATTATAAACCTGAAAGTTCGTTAGTATGGTATAGTATAGCCTGTTACTTTTTCACGTAAAACGACTCTATGGATTTTAATGAAAATTAAAATAATATAGCTTATATATCAGGGCTATAATTTATAATGATATTGTC
>JAFELO010001208.1:13682-34059 GCA_017140195.1 Eumaeus atala | reverse complement strand
TATAGATGTAATTAATTGGATTTTGTAGTCAACAAAGGGCACAGAGTCCTCGTAACGCCTCTAATACTATTAAAACATATACCTATCCTATTTGAGAAATGCCTTTGGTTTTCGAAAATTATTAAATTTATTTTGTATGGACGGGTGGCTTATTTCAAACTACGTCATATCTGATATAGAGGACGTTAGTCTGATCCGTTCGATGATGCCACGTCATCGACAAACCTAATAACGTGTAGGTACGTGTCAGTAGGTGTCAAAACGTGTGAGCGCGTTCGGGCTGCCCTAGCTGATACCGCGGCTTATATCGAAATGTACCAACTCACATTGACATCTCGAGATAAAATTATAATCTATATATTGCAGTCGGATCGTCTGAATTGCCGTATTTTATTACGGATAGCCACATTCGAAAACAGGGCCGCTTAGTTTCGTGGCGAGCCCACGATTAGTGGGGCTGAATACTGTCTAGTAAAATTCCGCCAAAAAGTTTTCGGTGTTATACGTTTTTCAATAAACCTCTCGGACATATTTCTGTTCCTAATTTTAATGGCGTCGAATGTCCAATACGGAGAAAAAAAAAATGTGCGAAGGCGGAAGCGCCTTAATCTTCTTCGTAGGTTACTTCTTTATTTGCATTTGTCTTAGTTTCATAATTGTGTCGATCAGTATCACTATTAAAACCAAAATATTTAATGGGGCTAAATGTCAGCCGTCATATTGAAGAAAGTCACACAATGATAATCCAGCTAATCGTTGGCCCGCCGAACCGAACTCGCGATCTCTGGCGTAACACGCGGACTAATCACCATGGCACCAATGTGTATAATAATTCTCTCACTTATAACACTTCTTTTCATAGTAACACACAAACACACGCGCATGTATATTAATTATTTGCACAATTTATTATCATATTTCCAAAATATATAAGAAGGCCACGAATCACTCCATATTAATATTATGTTACGGATTCCTCCCACTTTGCAAGCGTGAAACTTATATTAACAGAATCACAACAAAGTGCATACAATAACAGAGGACGCAGATCTATTATAGTATTCGTTCCATCTAAATTCTATTACTATACAGCTACAAGCAATCTAAATTTTACCAGCAAAGGGGTGACTAGGCTTAGAGCGCCACTCAACGATTTTTTCCAGTTCCGGGTTTAGGGACGCTTTGTAATTGTATCGGCTTTACACGAGCCTGGCTACATGTCTACTTGTAACGTGTGATACACGATACGATGTATACACACCTAAGTTTCTAGGCAAAGAACAGTCATTTCATATGAATAGACCGTAGTATAACGGGTGGAATCTTAAGTCATTAAAGGGACATGCCCATTTTTGGCCCTGAATGCACTAAAAATTTATAATATTTAATAAAAACATTTTAATTATATATCGCTTAAGAAAATATTCGCATAATCAATAAAGAAAGGATACATTTTTTATAAATTAAAAGTACTAAAAAGATTCTAATTACATTTAATTAATTTGACGAAGCAGAAGTGTTCCAAGTATTTAATTGATAATAATTTCAGAAAATAATTGTTATCTTTTCCTTTTTAATATCACATTATTTATTATAAACGAAATATGAAAAGGAAAATATATTTTATATATGTACGTTATGTTATTTCAACTTTAGTTATAGATAATACTTGAATTTAAATAAGCATTGTGTTTAAAAATCGATTTATCTACTTTACATTATTTCGAACAGGTTCAAACAAGCTTCTGTTGTTTGTTGTCCACGTGTCACAGGCATCAAGTACTCTCTTAACTTTGTAGCATTGTACTTGTATTATTACTTGTTGGCTCTGTTTCCTTGCGAATTTGTTATTTATACAACAGCTTGGCATATAAAATGGACTGCGAAGATTGTAACCCCGACGACCACGGCTTGAATGTGGATCTCGCTCTCGCTTCTGATGACAACCCTGGCACGACTTTTAATTGATATCAAGTAATAAGGACAATCCCTGGTTCGGAAAAAATATTTTGTATATATATGTTAATAAGCTGCAATCATGATAATTTAAATTCAAATTGGCAGTATTGTTACGAACGTGTCGTTGGCCCGCGCACTTTGGGACACTGTTGTTTGGTATTTAGGCTAGGTATGACATCAAGGTCACATTTTTCCGCCTCCTCGGTTTTTAGACAATGTGCTCATTACCTACGACACAAATGATAATAATACATATTAAAATAACAGAATAATTTCTTGTATTTCTGTAAAATAAAATGTACAAAATCTTAAAAACCCCAACTTTTTCCTAACCGGACTCCTCATCCTGTGACAATTTTGACTGTATACTATTATAACCTCATACTTTTAAATGGGTGCACTTGGGGCCAAAACGTCTATAGACAGCGGGCATACACCTTTGCACGTGCTCTTTTCGAATATATTACGGTTTGGTGAATTCTGATGTGATGATGATTCTTTTCAATTTACATTTACTACCGGTTTCGACTTATAAGGTAAAACCTCCGTTCTGTTCATTTGAGGAAAATCGATCACATACAGGCGTCAAATTTTGGATACTTTGATTATGTATGTAAGGAGAAAATAGATGTTAATTTGCAGTTTAGGCTTCAAGTTTACGAGAATGTTAGTAATTACAATTAAACTAGCTTAATGATTTTGTATCACAGTTTACTTACATATTGAACAGAGCCCAATGTGTAGATGATTTATATCAGGGATGTCATGGTTCTAGCTGTATCGTGGCAGGGTGTTCATTACACCGGGATGAACCGAGACACCTTGGACGAAGCCAAATGAACCCAGGATGGGTCTAATCCTTGTGTCTCTCTTATATGAAGAGGGGACTGAAAAGCTGGAAGAGGAAGCGCCCCTTGTACTCCTCTTATAAGAAGCGGGGATTTGTGGTTGTGGAAAGAGCGAAAGGGGGCGGCGCTTTTGCGCACGGGGCACAGGGTCAGTTAGTTGTGTTGTCCGGTGGTGCGGAACAACCCCATCTGTGGAGGTGGCATCGTTCCCTTAGAGGTCTGACGAGCCGTCGAGGTGGCCTGATGATTTGTTGTTCTGGAGCACCCCACCAAAGGCGGCACTGGCACACGCGGTGGTTTTTGTGGGTATTCTGCAATGTTATATGTCGCGTGTCTCACACACCACTGGACCCCACCCAGGGCCAGTGGAGGCGTGTCAACAAAAGAAGAGAAGGACTGAGTTGCCACAACGTTATTTCAAAGTACCCATGGCTGTTGAAAGCCGGGCTTGCTAAATATCTAAATAAATCTGAAATAAAATTAGGAAGAGGTAGTGCCACGCTGCATAGGAGGAGTAAGTGCCATGCTTGGTGCATGACACTACATCCTCCTGTGCAACGGAATTGGGGCGGCACGACCGGGGAGGTACCTCTCGCTCACATAATACCGTCGTAAAGTGACATCTTCAGTGTCATCTCATGCAGGCAACGCACCGGCATAATAATTATGTGGATGTTTATGGGCTGTCGCGTTTCGTGCCGTTATGGAGTAGCCGGTGGCCCTTTGGTGGGGAAGGTAGGCGGGCAAAGCATCTGTACAAATAATGCGAATGGCCATGGATGTCGGTAGTCATCAAGAGGCTCGATTGCTCGTTTGCCTCCTTATGCTATTAAAAAAACGGATGCACTGTTACATTTTACTATAAATTTTGTGAAAATATAATAAAAGCGAATAAAATGTATATGATATAATTAGTATATTTACTTACATAACAAAAAAGAATTTTTGCAGCATGTTCAAAATCTCGGTTTATATCAAAAAGGGAATTTTCATCTCTTTTGCTAACTCAACATCCAATTTGAAATGCATTCGGCTGCATTCTTGCTTGCGTAGTATAGAGCCAAAAGGAAATACCTACTCAACTAGAGGTATTATTGCTTCCATAAAAAATTAAAGATTTGCCTAATAATAAATGATCTGCAATATTACCACGCTTAAAAGAGGTCACTGGCAAAATTGGCTGCGTTTTCAGGCGAGTATTAACAAAAATTCATTTTAAACCGCCAAAGAAGGTTAGTCATTTCTTACCAGCAGTGAAATGCCATGACCCTCTATAAGGAGGAGTGGTGATCAAGCTTCATTGTGGCTGTGCTGTGGACTTCTTATAAAGGACAAACTAAAAGACCTATAAAACTTGCGTTAAGGAACATATAGCTGATATGAAACACCAACGTGTTACAAAATCTGTGGTCTGTGAGCACGCTGAAGTTGGTCCCTGCCATTAAATTAAAAAGATGGCTAAGTTCGTCCCTCTGCTTGTAGAATCAGAAATTAACATAACACCTCAATAATAATAATTATTCGGGTGTTTTTAATAATTTGTGGACATCAGGTCGTCTGTCATCTCAGTCCACCCGTGGTCATGGTGGCTGTAAAGCTTCTGAAAGTAGTAAGCTAGTATTGTGGAGTCCGGTGCTTCTTGGGGCTCGTGGCATATTATGGTGCCGAATGCCTAGTAAAACCATAGTGAGGTGCCTCGGAAATATAACCATCAGGGCATTCCATGGCAAGTCAATTCCCCAATGAATGTTTCCCCGCACCACAGGACAACGCTACCAACTTATATAATGTTATCATTATATCCCCCACGGGGACCCCAAACCCGGTGCGTAAAAGCATCTAACACCTTTAGTCCTTTATCTTAAAAGAGAAGTACAAAGAGCTGCCCTCTCGGATCAATTAGCTTTACCCAATGTGTATGGTTTTAACGCCGGCTACTAAGCCCTACCGCCACCATAGGACAAACAATGGAATATTATTATTATTTTATTTATATTTTTTAATAGAATATAATTTTGGGAAGAGGACCGGCGTATTATTGTGTTTTATTTATGAATTCGATATATTATTGTATTATAAGTATTTCGAAATATAGTTGTTCAGCTGTGTCAATGGCGCTTTAGTTTTATTTCTTTTTCTTTTTTTTTTATTTATTTATACATATGTTTTCTAATCAGGGACCACATAAAATCAGAATCATGGACATCTCATCATCGTAATAAATTACTGAGTGATCACCTTTTGCGACATAATTATGGGTACACTGTTGTACATTTTCCGACGCATATTTACCATTAACTTATTTATAAGAATGTAATGTAATTTCAAATTGTTCTATTAAACTTAAACAGGCATAGGTAGAATATGGGCCTTCTCTAATGTTCTAAATTATGTGCTTTATATCTTATGAATCATCCGTAGTTAATTAAGTAGCTGCGGAAGAATAAAGTAAGTTGTACTGTTTGTTAATGTGTAACAGTGTAGGTAATTTTCACATACTCTGACAGTAAAGTCCTCTATTATATTCTGTTCCGTTCCGTCCAATCCCCACTCCACTCCACTCCACTCCGCTCCACTTCGCTCCACTCCACTCCACTCCATCCAACCCACACCACGCCACTCCACTCCACTCCACTCCACTCCAACCCACTACAACCCACATACAATTTGTATGACGGGAATACATACTCTATTACACTGCCAAACATCCATGACCTGTGGTTCAAACCCGCGACCTGTAACTTAACATACGCGGCAAGCTCGCACAGTTACCAATACATAAATCAGTAGTCAAATAATGAATGATTATGATGATTTCTATTATCAGCTAAGAATATTTCAGAGCCAAGGGAGCATTAATCTGGAATTGTTAGCAGTGAAGCCCGTATTTAATTAGTGTAACTGCTCTCGAATAACATGAGAAACGAAAAAATCCATATTTGTGTGGTCTCCAGCGAAGGTATATAAGGTATAAGGTACGCTCTATCCTTTCTTTGTTTCTGTCGGTCTAGTAATTGCAAAATGAAATCATTTTAATTGAAAACTTGAAAAGCGACAGTGCGAATAATAATTGCGATTTTAATTATGTTTTGTGCTCAAATTTGATAAGTGTGAGGTTGTAATGTTTTAATACATAGCTTGAGTGGCTATCTTCAAATATTTTTGAACCAATGGGCGCACTGTTTTATTGTTCCATTGTGCTTTCATCCAAATATCGTATCGGCGTATCGACCAATAAATGACGCAGGCCGCCACATTCGGGGCGGTACCTCTCGCTTACATGTTACCGTCTTTACAATGGATTTGCCATATGGTTACGTGCAATTTGTGAGAGGCCTGTTTCCAATGGGTGAAAGGGGTGAAGGAGGGAAATGTTTTTTTTCCTGTGTGGATTTCAATGGACGTCGGTATTCATCAAACGGCACCGATTGCCCGTATGTAAAACTGTGTAATACAAAATTATATTATATTTCAACAATAAGTATTTTCTATACACCGCATTCTGTCGCACATTTAAAGGAACGAAACACGTGAGTTGTTTCGATGTGACTGTTACAAACCCGTCGCTCCTGTTCCCTTTGAAGAGGCCCTTCAATATTTTAGGAACAAATGAGTTGGTCGCATCTCTCGCGCTCGGCTCTTCATAAGAGCTTTCGTCCCACAGGCTAGGCTTGAGTAGATATTTGAAATACAATCCTCTGTAGGTTATTTTATTTTAATTGCAGATTGAATACGTGAGATGATTTGTTTTAGAGAACTTGAACTTTGTTGCTTCGAGGTTTTTGTGTAGCGCGGGTACTTCTCGAAAAGGTATCAACAATTTTTTTTTTGCATACTGGTCATTATCTCCTAGCCATTTAATATCTGTCCGATGTCTATGAGACTTTCAATTTCCTTTATTATGTCTCGTGTCTCTAACACAGAATTGTATAATAATATAGAATTCTTAAGAAAGGATTGGTGATTTGGACAGTATAAATTTCAGTACTTTCGATCTTCTGTAACAGATTCTTAGTTTGACAATATAATATAATATATATATATGTAAATACTTATCCATTGTATAGCTTTATTAGAATTTTATTAAAAATCTCGTTCTATATTTACCCACAAAAGACATCAAACAAGCTTCGTGTCCATAACTTTGTCTACTTTTCCGTTCGATTCATCTAGTTAAACTATTCTTGGACTTAAATTTAGTATCTCTGTATATTCCTACGCAAATAGGGGAAGAAAAAAAGATATATTTCTGAATTACTTTTCTATAAAGTACTAAGTGTCGCTCTTCTATTAAATAAGTCCATCACAACATATTTGTACGTTGTGGAAATGTTGAAGTTGAAAATGTTACTACCAATAATAGGAGAATACCTACCTGCCGGAGACGTCAGAATACAAACTAAAAGCGAAAAAAGCGAGTTGTACACAAAAAAACCATAGCGTCTCCTACTCGCGAACAAATCAATTAGTGGTGCGAAAATAGGTTGTACGTTGTGGAAATGTTGAAGTTGAAAATGTTACTACCAATAATAGGAGAATACCTACCTGCCGGAGACGTCAGAATACAAACTAAAAGCGAAAAAAGCGAGTTGTACACAAAAAAACAATAGCGTCTCCTACTCGCGAACAAATCAATTAGTGGTGCGAAAATAGGTTTAAAAATGAACAGTTACCGCCAAGTTCTCGCATCCTCCGGGAAACTGACTTAAGTGAAAACTGAGACGTTTGGATCTGTTTGCCTAGAGCTATGATAGCCACACTGAAGACTACGTATTAATTGCTTTGTCTTGCTAAGCCTTACAGGTTACAGTGATAAATGCTGAAACAAAAATACTAGAAACTTTACATTTTTCTATCCATAATTGTAGTCGTATAACTGGAATTGTGTATGACTACATATACAACGTACAGGCGACCGGCTGTCTCAATTGGAAACGCCGTGGTAGTCCACGTGTTAGGCCAGGGATCGCGGGTTCGAATCCCGCCCAGGTCATGGATGTTTATATATGTATTACATATATTTCTACAATAGAAATCGTAAATATATATGCAATTTCATAAATTTATAAGAATATTAAATATATCTCCGTTGTCCAGTGCCCGTAATACAAGTCGTAACGGTATCTACTACAGGACTAGCCTAACGTGGTATAATGAGCCCACATATATTATATTATATTGTCAAACTAAAAATCTGCTACGGAAGATCGAAAATACTGAAATTTATACTGTCCAAGTCACCAATCCTTTCTTAAGAATTCTATATTATTATAGAATTCTGTGTTAGAGACACGAGATATAATAAAGGAAATTGAAAGTCTCATAGACATCGGACAGATATTAAATGGCTAGGAGATAATGACCAGTATGCAAAAAAAAAAATTGTTAAAACTTTTTCGAGAAGTACCTGCGCTACACAAAAACCTCGAAACAACAAAGTTCAAGTTCTCTAAAACAAATCATCTCACGTATTCAATCTGCAATTAAAATAAAATAACCTACAGAGGATTGTATTTCAAATATCTACTCAAGCCTAGCCTGTGGGACGAAAGCTCTTATGAAGAGCCGAGCGCGAGAAACGCGACCAACTCATTTGTTCCTAAAATATTGAAGGGCCTCTTCAAAGGGAACGGCAGCGACGGGCTTGTAACAGTCACATCGGAACAACTCACGTGTTTTGTTCCTTTACATGTGCGACAGAATGTGGGCTACAGGATTACTATCGCTGTATTTATGTTAAGGTTTCGTATAGAAAGTACTTATTGATGAAATATAATATAATTTTGTATTACACAGTTTTACATACGGGCAGTCGGTGCCGTTTGATGAATACCGACGTCCAATAAAATCCGCACAGGTACAAAAACATTTCCCTCCATCACCCCTTTCACCCATAGGAAACAGGCCTCTCACAAATTGTAAAGACGGTAACATGTAAACGAGAGGTACCGCCCCGAATGTGGCGGCCTGCATCTGATTTAAGTAACGTTTGGTTATAATTGACGATATCTCGTAGACCATAGGCGTTTAAAAAAGTCCCAATCCATCATCATCACCCTACACCCATTGAGCGAAATGCAATACATCCCGAACACATATATATACACACAGTTCCTGTGCTTATTAGGATGACAAGATCCGAAAACTTGATCCTATTAATTCGGAAGACTGTCGAACAACTGAACAACCGAACAATCGAATACTTTCTCACCTCATTCCAGGATAGTTTAGTGTTCACCTTCAAATTGTTCATCAGTCTCTCCTCTGCTCCCTTTCACGTTCCTCTTTCGTAATGAAATATCGATCGATGCTAACATAATTATTTATGTAAATAATATTGCTGCGGTACGCCCGGTCCTCTAACACTGGATACCCAGGAAGCGAAAGTAAATCTCTCACCTTCCGCCTGACGCATGTCCTCACCGGGCTGACTCCTGCGGTCTGTACCTGCATCGGTAGCTGAGTACGCAGAGAGTCCGAGCCTGTCTGCTGCGCCTTGCGCCGCTGTGGTGGACACGGCACGGCATACCCTCTAGGAATGTGCCGCATGATCCCTGCAGCGTCATGACCTTTTCTTATTGCGCTCCGAACTTGTGCCCTCTCGTTACCAAACATTGTCCAGTCAATGCTTGAGAGTAACTGTTCCTGTTCAGCGGGGGTCTCCTTCAGCCAGGACATTATATTTTGGAAGGAGGCTACAGGGAGAGCTAGGGAGAAGGCACCAGGTACCAGCCTGTAAATTTTCCAATTCCTTCCTTAACAATAATAACAGCACATCTTCATGCCAGCTCACTAAAGGGGTAGGCAGATAAAACGGTGTGCTACACACCACGATCCTCAAGTTTCCTTCAAGTTTTTAATATTATCTTTCAACCCGCCTCTCACATTCCACGTGCCTATCTGGTACTCCACACTCCTGGGTTATCCGACTTTGATATGGCGTGATTACCCACAGATCGAAGAAAGCTATAGTGAGACACCATGCAGACACCACCTTCTAGTTAGCTTTACACCTTTAGTACACCGATGTGGCGTTTCATCTGGGGTCAGTTATTTTGCTTACGGTCATCGAAAAGAATTTGCTTTTCATCATATGTCCCAATTCGTTCCAATATTTCTTTTTTTTTCGTCTCATTTTTCTATCGATTTAACAAGGCAACGCGCGTTTCTTTCTGCATATCTGTGAAACTTTTGGTAGCTAATCTGCTTTATCATAGATGGACTTTGACTGTATGGATAGCTAAAATGTCATTTGTTGTTCAGATATTGAACAAGAAATGCGAATCAAATCTCGATTATAAAAACCTCCAATTCCATAAAATACTGTATACTGTCGTTTTGTTGCTTGTATTTTTGGCGCACATTACATAAGAGTGAACAAAATGTAGATGTAAATATTCCGGAGCTGGTTCAGCTCGTGTTTTGTAATTATTCTACCAAAAATTTCAGTGTAACATACATATGCACTGTTCCCATAGTTGAATGGCTGCGAATTTGGAATGGAATAATTAACTTTCGAAGTTTAGCTGCAACCTGGTTTTGACTATATTTTGTTTCAGCACTTAGTTGAAATGTCATAATTGCTTCTATAAACGATATGTATCGGGTATCATTTAGGGCAGCATGTTATAACGGAAACTGGTCTATTTAAAAGGAACCAATGATTGCATTGTTGGGCGTTATTAATCTATTTTGTCACAATAATAGTAGTAATCGGTGGTAAGTACCTAATGGACTTATGTAATAGTAGAGCTACTTTTGTAATAATGTGCTTTTTTGTATTATAGAGTTAAGAGAGGTAAACAATTATACGGATGATATGGATCAGTCAGATTAAAAAACTACGACTGATTTCTTTCTTCATGAAAATTAAGTGTATTTTTGTGGCGATCAGTAGGTATTTACCGAAAGGCTATGCGACTACGTGCTGTGGCGTCCCTATAGTATGAAGAAAAACATTATCTGAAGGAAGCATTGCTAACATATTTCGCCTTTGTGTGATACACTAAAATAACATTCAAAATGTCACGAGCCACACGAATATACCTATTGCCAGTATAAACATTACTTGAAATCAATATTATGTGAGGGAAAGATTCTTTTGTCTTATACATTTCGATGTCCGGAACAGTAGGTCGCTACATTATATGCGCCAATAGGAATGCTACATTTCATTTACGCCAATTTTTAATCATAATCAGCTGAGGCTTCCCCACATACGGGCGCCGGATAATAAAAGAAAAAGTGTGTCAGTGCGTGTCTTATTCCGGGCCATGTATCACCCCCGGGTCTATACGTACCCGGGCTGTTGATTGGCAGCCGATGGACAGCTCATTACACAACACTCGCTTACATTGTAATTTTACGGGTTCCGTGTCATAGAGGGAAAAGACGGATCCCGTATTGGAAGTCTTTATTGTGCGTATGTCAATAGAACCTTAAGGGTACTTTCCTGATGGCCAAGAATAATGCAATTTGGTTAGACGTGAGATAATTTATTTGCAGATACACGTAATAAATAGGAAAATTCGTAATTTATGGTTATATAACAGGAAAATAATATTTGCATATCATTTATATGACAGAAACAAACCACATCTTACATTTGTAGTACATTTTATACAAAATGCGTTACAAATAAAAGCGTGTCCGCTTTAATTAGTACGTACTTGTAGATACTCACGCTTATATCACCTTTCGGGTGGTACGGAAACCTCGGCGTGGGAGTCCGAATCGCACTTTTTCAGCTTTTTCAAAAATATATGAGACTACCTCTACCTCAAAACAAGCAGTTTAGACTTTTGGAGACAATCAAATCTCATAAATATCTAAACATACTGAAGTGACGCCGTACCCCCCTTGGGCTTGGCAATGCACTACCACGTTTGAAAAGATGATTTTATCAGTTTTCTTTTGTTTTCAATTCAAATCTTTTCGTTTTTATTAATTATTAGTTTATTCCCTAACAATAAGGAATATTTTTAAATAACGTTTTATGGGATTGAGTAGGCATACAGGAATTCTCTCTCATTCCATAGTCTAGTAATTGTATCTGGCGTAAAAACTCGCTAACTGGCATTAGGGTAGGTGACAGTTTGTACTTTTTCATGATCTGTTTTAAGTATGAATTTGAGTAAACGACACCGATGTACAAAAATAGATGAAACATATTTTATATATTTTAAATGCGATTCAATACCAGTCTAATAAAGTTTACAGTAAAATCGTACATTATATAGTATTATATGTAGTAATACAGATAGCTTCCGTAGTCTCAACGTGTACATCGTATGATAAGAAACTGTATATCGGTTTTTTAATAATGTGTCAAAAAAAAAAATACAAACAATAACAAGACATGTTCACGCCAGCCAACAATGGGGTATTGAATAGTTATACATTATAAGAAACCAAAATAATTAAGGATGAAATATTTAATAGTAAGCTAAGGCTGTGTAAATATTGTGCTTTAGCTTTATATGACTATGTATTTTTTTAATATTCAGCTCTTCAAACATAATTCCAATACTAAGAATGCATACGCGATGCGAAATCATCACCTAATGGTTAGTGAATATCGTCACCTACAGATATCATGATAATGACCCGATTGCGCAGTGATAAGAAATGATTGTATGCCGCACACATTACGTATTATTCGCTTGTTCAAATCCGGTCAAACCAGGGATATCTATTACGGTACTAGATACGATAGCCAACGTGAGATGATGCTAGGGAGTTACCTCTCGCTCTTAAAATACCGCCTTAAAGTAACACTTTCAGGGCTGAGTAGCCGGTGGCCCATTGGGGATTCGAAGGAGGGTAGCGCATCGGCATAGTATTTATGTGGATATTCGTGGGCATCGGCAGTCGTAAAAAAGGCTGATTACTCGTCTGCCCCACTCTTCCATAAAAAAAGATGAAGTCCACAGGTTGTAATTATTGTGATTATAAAAAATACCATATCAATTTTTCTCATCAAAAATTAAATTTTAGGATGAAGGTTCTTCACTTTCCACCAGAGTACTCCTTCCTCAGCTATTCGGTCTATATTTATCAGCAGTATTATAGCTAAATCTAGTACAATACATCGAGTATAGGGTATTCATAGCTTACACTAGGCAGTGTACAAGTTACTATGAAGTTTCCTTTCTCTTTTTTACTTTGGTACTCTCACAAATATTGATGATTATTTAGAACAACAGATTGAAACATTCAAAATATATAATAAACGAATATAGTTATGTAATTTAGAGAAATTTTACAAAAATACTTTATTTGGTTGCAAAAATAGGAGTTTCAAAAGTAATTTACATTGTTTCCTTTAGGCTTTATATTCAGTAAGAATTAATAGAGTTGTCATAAAAGTGTAAGTACCTATTGTAATACTGCATTTCTGTAACGAGCACCAAACGGAAATAGATTCGTCAGAATGAATTTAGAATACCTTTCAAACATTACCGTATTCATAGAAGTCAGATACATCATTAAGCTTCAAAGTGGAACAAATATTTACATATGTAAAGACACAGCCAAAGGGCCGTGAAAAATGCGATGAAATCCCATAAAAAAGATTTGTTAAATTTTATGAAGGATGTTTTTCCTTCCAAATCCTGTTCATGGGAGTCAAGCTTTCAAGATTAATCTGACAGGCCACTAACATACATAAAGTCACACATATTACCTTGGAATACACACTTTGTAGTCAGACAAATATAAAATTAGTTAGTGTCAAATCACGACCCAGCTGACTGCAAAATGGTTAACAAACAAATATATTAATAAATTAAATAATTTTATTTTCCTCTCTTTCAATTTGTAAATGTATTACCTACCTGGAATGGACAGCTATTCATGGGTATTAACTAAACGTCGCCGAAATAACAGTCAGTTGTCAGCGAGCGGCATCTGATAGACGCGTCTATGAGTTGTGATGACAGTTATGACAGCTGATGCCTGTGTTAGATACATACAATATCGCGTACGGCCCCCAATGCCATGAAATGAGATCTAATGGAAAAAGATGAAACTTCTTCTTTACGTATGTAAATATTTGTTCGACTTTGAAGCTTAATGGTGTATCTGACTTCTATGAATATGGTAAGGAATGAAAGGTATTCTATGTTCGTTCTGATAAATATATTTCCGTTTGGTGCTCGTTACAGAAATGCATCATGACAATAGGAACTTACACTTGACATGAAAAGTCTATAAATTCTTACTGAATATAAAAGCCCGAAGCCCCGCACGTAAACTGTGCTCGATGTTAACGCATGACTTCTGAATCGGTTTCGTTTATTTCACGGTCGCTTGATACTCAATGAGGTCATTATATATAATGGCCTTATTATATATATATATATATATATATATATATCTAATACAAAATGAATATTATTTATCTTTTAAATGAAAAAACCACATGTTTTGCGGCGGAGTAGTACCTACTGCTATTCGTTAAAGTTTTGAGCGTTTCTAAGTCATTGAGACCCATGGAAAGGGAGAAAAGATGAACGTTTACACCCTAGATAACAATACCTAAGAGCATCGTAGGCAGCAAAAGGCATCACTTGCTCGTTTCACCACTTATTACATACAAAAATATTGGAGCTTGTAACATAATTTTAATCTCAGTTAATTCAAGGTAGCGATTAAATAGTTTTATTTTAATATAAAATGTAATTCTTTAATTACCCCTACAATTCGTAAAGAGAGAGAGAGAGAAAGGTAGAGAGATAGAGGGAAATATTTCACGCTCTGACTTTCCCCGTGTTATTGTAAAGTTTAGTAAGGAACAACCGCCGAGAATGATGTAAATACCTCATAGCCCACAGGGAATTTTAGGATAGCAGCAGCTAGTACATCACCCTGCGCTTCCTTTCTTAAATGCTAAATATGTGTATCCGTGCTAAAAGTTAAGTTCTCAACAGTTCAATTTAAAAACTGAGATAAAGTGAAAGTGGATGACCACCTTTATTCCACAAGTGAATGACACGTACGAATAATTATATGATGAACATAACATAACAAAATTTCAATGCATTCCCAGTTATTTAAGCTTAAAATATTTACATTAATACTCATGATAGATAAAAAAAAATATACGTCGTATTTAAATTTTATTATAAATTATATTGTAAGTTCTATGAGGTAGCTGCGTTCAATTCAGGTCAAAATAAGAGGGCAAAATGCTAAAATGGCACCTAAATAATGTTGGAAAACCTTTGGAAGCCGAGTGTTTACCTCATCGTAAGAAAACATTGTTGACGTCATTAAAAACTAAATTTCCACTGACCGAGCACACTATGGATCTAAAGGATTGATGAGAGAAGGAACGATTTATTTGTTTCACTTTATAATAATAACTTGGTAGTTAAATTAGATTCAGTTCCAGGCTACTTTCCAGTTGAATTTGAAAAGAAGCGCACCGCACAAAGGCATAGTAATTAATAATTATGCTGATGTTCGTGGGCGTCGGTAGTCGTAAGAAGCCTTCGAAATTCTCGTTTGTGGGGAACAAATACTATTAAAATGAAAAGACCCGGATGTTTTAATGGTTTTGCATTTGTATATTCTTTATCTTGTACTATTTCATTTTGTGTGCGTTGAAGCCTTAAAACGTGGTAATCATATTCTGTCGCAGATTGCAATATACCTAATTCGAGCTACAGGTTGGTTTTAGGAAGAGCTAGTGTTATGCAGCATAGGAGCTGGTAGTATATAAAATTAAAATAAATGTGTGGTGAATAAAATTATATTATACAACGCATAAATAAACGTAAGCAAAAAAAAAATTAATTATGTTTTTCCTCAAAAATTTATTTAAAATATAGTGAAATTGTATGTATTAAATAATCAAACCGCCTCGTTTGATTGAATTTAGGAAAGTGTGGCTCTGTTTTCTTCTCGTATGGTGTATTTTAGAAAAAAAAATTCTATATCTGTTTCAACCAAACAATAATTTGTTGTTATTATTATTTTTTTTTCATTCACATTATTTGTCAAATTGATCTTACAGCCTACTTCTGTAAACTTTTATTATTTTATAATACCTGAACTAATTTCAGCCCGTCTCTTAGAAGGCTTGTAATAGTCTGGGTATTGAGGAAAATGTATATAATGTTATGGAGGTAACATAATTTAATCTCGCCTGTAGTGTGCGCTGGGTGACTGGTCGGGTAAACATTATTGTCCGCCTAGCAGTTGCTACTCGCGATAAACTCCAGATTTTTTAACCATTCAAAATTGTTATCTCAACACCGAAATAATTAAGATGTTTTTGTCTCCAACCCAGCTGGATAGAGGGTTAACCTGGTAGTAAAGTTTAAAAGTTTAACGGGCTAACTTTAACTTAACGTGAAATGAATAAATGAAATTATGCTATTTAACATTTTAATATGTATGCATAGACATTATTTTAAAAAGAAGGTTGTTACTTATTGAAGGCTGAAACTATTATCATACGCACATAACATGGTCATTTAATATGGGTACAATAACGACAGAATTTCTAGTCTCTTTCCTACTTACGCTAAAACAACTTCCATGTATTAAGCAATGAGTTCCAAACAAGCAAACTTCAACCAGGCATTTGCTGAAAACATTGAAAGATTTTTCAAATAATCTGAACTCTATCACCAAGTCATACAGTTTAGTTTTCAACAGCTCGATTAGAAGCGTGAATATTTTCAATAACAAAGCAATTCTAAAATAGACTTTATTCTAATGTGATAAAGTTCCAATTTTATTACGACTACTTACAATTTGGCAAAAGTGAACTTCATGAACTTGGTCATTTGTAATGCAAGCTTTGATTGCCTTTACTAACATAGTAGTCAAATCAAGTCAATTTCGAATATATGAAATTGAAAATATTCTAATTATTGCAAATCAATACATTCAAATATCTACTTCTATAGCCGTGCTTATGGACCTTCATACTAACACTTAGTATGCATATTGTTTAAAAGAAATAAACATTAAACTATTGCGGTGGAGCTTAATTTATTATGCCTATAATTTTTAGACAAGTGCATCCTAAAATATATTGAGGATTGGAAAGTCCATGGCTGGTGGAATTGTCTATGGAAGATTAAGGCGGGAGCCGGTACTTTGGATGTATTTTATGTACCTCGTTGCGTAACTTTATAGATTTTTCTATGTGGAGGGGTGACAAAACTACGTTACGCGGTTGAGTTTCCTCCACGTATTACAATAATATTACTAAGCTCTGTTGTTGTTTACGTCTCTTTTATTTCAAATATTCTGCAGTGGTACGAAAAGGTCAACAAGTTCGAACATTTACAGAAGTTTTGGAAATTAGCGTTTCATAGTTAAGGATAAGGACGAATGAAGAAGAATAAAATGAGCTTTTGTTGCGATCCTTACGTTTCAAAATTGGAAGTCTTCAGACTTAATAGGGCATATATTGTTATATTACAGAAATCCGGCCTGATATACATATCTGTGATTAGATCAAGCTCTACGGAACGACTATATTTTATGGACAACGGATTTTGTGTGTTTTATTATAACACGATTACCAGGAAGTAAAAGCTATGGACCAGAATTTTAAAACTTACAGACGATCGTTGCAAGATTCTTGAAATTTGTTATGCAGGGAAAGAACGAAAATAATTTTATTTGCCATAGGATTCTGATCTGATCTCTAATCAATTACTGATTGCCAAAGTAAAAAAAGATCACCTTTAAAATCTGACTAAATGTGAACACACATAGAAGAATAGTAGCCTGTCTAGGAATCTATTTTTTTAACTTAAATATATATAGAGTTTTATTTGTTTTTGTATGCTGTCTGTTTTTATGTTATTTTTGTATACAAATCACAGTTTTATTTCTAGAAATATGACTTAGAAACGGCATGTGCAAACCAAATTGTGTCTAAGTATTAAGTAGGTATGCCACCGCAAAAAAAAAGTTCATGCTGACAAGGTTGCGAGGATGAGCTACTTATAAAATGAAATATACTTACTTATATTTTTATGCAAGGACACTTTTTAGAATATAAATACAAATATTAATATTCGAAAAAAACTACGTTTGTTTCAGAAACTGAGAACTTGTAGTTCGCCGTGTTCCCTCTGTCCATGATAACACTTTTGTTAACTATTTAAATTTACTGTTACAATCACTCTCATATCGGGAATTCTCTTTCCCGTCTGCAGTAGAGACTGGGGTTGGTTGCTCCTTTGACCCCAAACCTAGTTTCATCGCCCGCCTACATAGCAATTCGACATACACATCACCGCTTGAGTTGGGGGTCTCTTCGCTTCCTCAGCACAAGTTCAGGTCTGAAAAAAAATCTTTGTATGTATAAAGTAATCACGACCATATTACTAATACCAATAAGTACTTAACGGCTACCTTTACAAGCTTTTCAGTCAAAAAAGAATGTCTATGCGGGTCCTGAACACAAAAAGCATATAGGAACAACGCAGAGAAAATATAGCTCTTAATAAATATTTATAATGAATATAATCCTTTAAAATAATTATCTCTATAGCTCATAAAACTAATGTTTATACCTTGCTTAAAAAGTTAAATTCATTTGATTAACATGAAAGTTCCATATAATTTTATGTATAGTAAAAGCATATCATTATAAATTGTTAAGTTTGGTAGTGCCATGCTGCACAGGAGGAGGTTGGTGGTGCTTGAAACTACATTCTCCTATGTAACGGAATTGGGCCGGCACGATCGGGGAGATTCCTCTCGCTCACTTGATACCGCCGTAAAGTGACACCTACGGTGTCGCGTTTCGTGCGGTTTGTGAGTAGCTGGTGGCCCGTTGTGGGGAGGTGAAAAGGAGGGTAACGCATCGTCATAATTATGCTGCGACTCATGGACGTCGTTAGTCGTTGAAATGCCTCGATTTCTCGTTTGTCCCTCTATTCTATAAAAAATGTACCCACAATTATAAGTTTGTCACGTTCGTACCGTCCATTGCCATACAACACTCGGTGTGCGAGTCAGACTCCCATTTGACCCGTTTTTATTCCAAAGAGGACTGTAGATATATAACCGTATGTTGTATGTAGCTCCTTATAGGGATAGTGTCCATAAAACTACTTGCTAATTTGCGTTCACAGTCGTAAAGAAATATGAGCGACGGAATTTATGGCCGCCGGGGTTCACGGCGCCGCTGTCGACCAAACAAAACACTTTTACGAGCACTGTCCTAGAGATCGTCAAGTTTCATATACTGAAATATTGAGAACGGATTTACATCTACTTTATACTAAAGCCAGAAGTCAGGCTATGGTAAATATTATATGCAGCATATTTGGCGCAATGGTCAATTGCACAATATACTAATCGAACGGAATTTGTGATGAAGAGATCTGTATCTGAATAATAACTTTCCGGACATGTGAATGTCATGAGGCTTCGGCTAGAAATCGAGTGACGCGTTGCCAATTACTTTATCTGGGGCCACGACAGCGATCCAGCCAAGTCGATCATAATACTGTCTTCACGTACGTGGATGTTCGGAACATTTACGTTCATTCGAGGGTATTTGAACGTGTGTAATGAAAACCCCTTAAAGCTCGCTACATACTTGTGTGTCCTGTCTATTGATGTACCTTATATGTAATTTATTAGAATCACCCGCGGCTTGAACCCCGCGTAACTCCTGTCTTATTTAACACAGCGTCATAGTGTGCAGCTTTCCTCGATAAGTTACTCTACGGCGAGTAGAGTAACTTATTCAACACAAAAATACTGGGCATTCAAACAAAGTCTACAGCTTAAATTATTAGCATAAATTATACCACTAATATTAAATAGAAAAACGAAAAGCTCGACTGTTTAAAATATATATCATTGTGTCTAGAGGTAGAAGTCTATAAATAAAATATAGCACAAATAAATATTTATTTCGTTTACTAAGTATAACAGTTTTTGGAGCAAACTGAGCGTGGAGATTGGGGTATGTAATCGCGACGGGATTGATAAAATGTGGAACGTAAGCTCACGAATTGTGCAATATTCTTAATAGGCCGTTTTGGGTTAATAGACATTGTAATTTTTTTATTTTGTCCGAAGATTATATACAGTAATCTTTCCAACAGGAATGTTTATATGAAGAGAATATTTAGTTTTAAATGTAATTGAAATAATTATATAGGTAATTGAAGAAAAGGCATATAGCGCAAGTATGTATCGCTTTATAATCTTTTACACCGAAGCATAATGTGGATCGTACACTAAAGGAACAACTATCTGTCGTTTTTAGAATGATATAAAATAATTTGGTAAGAGTTATGTTGGCATTTCTTTTATTTCTTTTTGACCCTGAGTTTGTGCTGTGGAGACGGAGAGTAGCCCAATACAGCTTCATTATATTTCAAGATGCTGTGATACATCCAAATTGCGTCAGGTATGAAGATTTTATTAGAAAGGAAATGTTAGACGTCGATCGAACGGCTACGAGATAACGTAAGAGTGAAAGATGATTCTATTTGAGGTTGGAGTCAGCCACCTTGGTGTACATTGACCCTTAAAACCAATGGAGGACAAATAAAGCTTAGTGATGATGATATTCATAT
>JAFELO010001208.1:2163-13642 GCA_017140195.1 Eumaeus atala | reverse complement strand
AAGTAAAGGTCAAAAAAAGGTCAAAAGTCTTTTATACATGACACGTGCTGAAAAAAAAAAGTTATTTATGTACTTCCCAGTCGATTAGAATCAAGAAGCTTAGCAAGACATATGATAAATGTAAGGAAAAAAATCTGAAATATATACAGCGTATAAGAAAACCAAGAAAAACTTTATTTTGTTGTTAACTTTATACAAAATGCGTTATATTTACACAAAAAGTTGTAGGTATGATATTATGTAGCCTTATCATCAGTTAGCACGGGAATTTATATGGGTTAGTATAACTCGCAGTTGGCCGGTTTTTACTAATAATCTGTAGAGTATGTCATGTGTAGTTACCTACGTAGTTAGTGTATACAGATGTTTGTGTTGTAGCGGAAACTTACTACTTTTTATAATAGGTACTTTTCTCAAGGGATGTAATTTTCTTAAAAAACCGTTATTGCTGCTTCACTAGCACTCCTCACAGATAGTGTGGTTTGTCTTATTCTGTGGCCCATTGGAAGGGATGGCGGAAGCGGGACATAGACGTCTTCGATCTCCAGAAGGCTGTGACTGTTAAAAACCTGGTTCATTCAACTTTATCCCATTTGTTTATTTGAAAGAAAACTAGCATTTCATATTTTCTACGAGCTTGCTTGCTTCCGAATCCTATGCGAATTTTGCGTACATATACGTACGTATGTTATTTAAATAGGTAGACTAAAGTTTTAATCCCAGAAATTGTATTTTTGTATTTGTATCATCTACTAAACGACTCTTTTTTACATAACTCACTATAGACCCTAGAGCCCTTATCTGAGTAGAAATTGCGAAGCCAAACATAGGACATGTTTGGCTTCGCCAGTACCGTCAATCGTTATAATCCTCTCTGTCAGATAATAACGCAATGAATGAATACATTTCGTCGCCACTTTTTGTCTAGCTGAGGATGATAATGATGATTGTACAGAAAAAAACCGGCCAAGGTGATACGAACATGACTGTTTTAAAAAGTCGTCAAGCTGGCTTTGACCTGTACGTATGTCCGATCATATAGAACACATACACGTAGACCATTGTATCATTTATTTCATTGACTTAGAATTTGTATATTCTTCAAGGGAACCTTAAAAATAATGAACAAAACTTAAAAATGATGTACATATAGCAGTCTCGTATTTGACGTAAAATTTACCTTGACACTTACGTGTTTCTAGCAATAAGTACTGACAGATAGACAGCCAAACCGACATGTAACAAAGTGATCCTTTATAACGGAACCCTGTTATATTTATATTTGAGATACGAAATTTTAAAAAAGCGGATCTCTGATCCGGGTTATGCGATTATTACTTATAGTGAACTAAAAGTAAAAATATATGCGATAAGATAGTGCGACAGGTCACGGTCACGAGCTGCGTGTATGCACCAAATGCCGTTCCAGTTAATGAGAAGTCAGATAAAGTTATTATGGAAGCTTGTAAATTTGATACATTGTAATGCATAGATAGTTGCTTTATTTAGAACATACATTGCGGTCTGAACGGGCGACACTCGCAACGTTACACTACAGAACAGATATGTTATTAAAATATAATATTATTTTAATATAACAGTGAAAATAATTGTCACATTGGTAATGGGAACAAATATCAAATTGCCAATTCTATATTATTTAAAAGTTACAATAATATTATGTTGTATAACCGTGTAGTTACAATTTTAATTACAGGTTTGTATCCTAATTTTGAAGGATTTGAGGAACGTATCGCTTAATTAATGTATATTAGTTAAGCGAGACGTTATTGTGTCATAAATTTAAATATTTGCCATCCTATAACGTATTACAAGTAATCGCATCGAAAATGAATGTTTTTTTTTTTTCAAATTTTGTAAAATTTCGGTGTGCTAGTGTAATATAAATACCTATCAGAATCCTTAAATAGACATTGTTTGATAATCTACATATTCAAACATACATTCGTCTATGTTATAAATCAAAACAATAAATTTTAATTATAAAGGCATCATAAGTTTATTCATTTATGCTATAATAAAGGAACGGTTAGGGACTGTAAAGTAAACTTACCTAAAATGGTTGAAATAAAGCATAAAATTGTTTAATATTTAAAGCAATTTTTAGAGGTCATCAAATCATAGCTGGTTCCTGTATAGTACACTACGTAGACGTAAGCTGTACTTGACGGCGTACCTCTACGTGGTACCTAATTTGTCTTGGTATATAACCTATGAACCTATAAATTATACACTAACTTTTACCTCTTAGGACCTCAAATCATACACTAAATTTAACACTTACACTTCTCAATACCCTTGTTCATCCTTATTGCATTGCACCATCGTCTCTTGAATGGAAGGATCCCATCAATAACATAGAGGCTCTATGTTTTGGATCATAGACTCTTTATGATTGTCATATATGTTGATGAACTATAAAATGCTTAGGTGCAAAGTGAAATGAAAAAAATGGCTGATACATCAGATTTAGACACGTACAGACAGTTTACAATAGACAGCTTCAGTGGAACCCTTCTCACTATGGGTATCGGCTTTCATCGGCTGAGCTGCGATAGACCCTAGTGTTTTAAGCTTAAGATCCAAAAACCTTTGCGATAGGAGAATTAAAGTGTTTTGTGTGTGAAATACCCTCCATTTCTGAAACTGTGGAATAATTCACTTACAAATTTTTGACGTTTCTGAGGGATTTTAATTGTTTTCGTTAGATTGTGATGTTAATTTTAGATTAAATTACTTACGGATCAGATTTTTATTGCTTCTGATAAATCTCCAATATTCATCAAGTTCATTTAATAAGTTTCAAACTAAAGAAATCATTTAAAAATAAATTCACAAACATTCCGCTCGTGTTAAATACGTTCAGATTTTCATTCATGAATAGTTGATGTATTTTTTATTCATGAATGTTCTTAATTATAATTTGATAAAAATAATATATTTACAGATTTTTGGAACTAGATGAAGTTTTGTTAAGTTACTCTAAGTGACGGAAATTCCTCTAAAATAAAACACTGAACAAGGTCGATAATATACTTAATATTTTATAGAATAGGGGGGCAAACGAGAAATCAGAGCCTTTTTTACGACTACTGACGCCAATGAACATCCACATAATCTCCTCTCCTCCTCCCCAATGGGTCACCGGCTACTAACAAACTGCACGAAACGCGACACTAAGATGTCACTTTGAAACAGTATTATGTGAACGAGAGGTACCTCCCCGGTCGTGCCAGCCCAATTCCGTTGCATAGGAGGATGTAAAGGCATGCACTATGCATGGCACTATCTCCTTATATGCAGAATGGCAAAACTTCTTGCAAGACGTACTTCTTACTCTTAGGTAATTAATTGTTGGAAGTGGAAAACTCGCACCGTATCACGTCGTACTTATTTAATTTTTTAATTAGCATAATAATTTAAAATTGTCTTTTGAGTGCAAAGGTATGTTAAACCTTACGGGACATCGAGCCACCATAAGTGTATACAGATGCCTCTACAGAAGTATCATGATAGGCATTAAAAATAATACGACGTACCAATGTAACTGTTATTATGTGAGATGTATTATGAGGATATTACTTATCCAGTATTTCCTTGGGCATGCAGGCTCATTTCGGGTTCGATGCAGTATGGCACTACCGTTTACCATATCACACGCTATCTCTTATTATAAATTAAATAAATATTAGTAATAATACATGATGATATTCGAAGCCTGGAGGAATCCATTAAACAAATACAATGAACTTACGACGTACATTGAAGAGACAGGCAAAACGACTCATGGAATTGGATTATCTAACATAGAAGCATCCAAATTTTAACAGGGAGGATGATTGGATCTTACCATCTGCTTGGAATCCGGTGGTAAATATAATTAAGTCAAAAACAAAAAATGACTGCAAACTAGCTGCAAGACACAATAAGCTCGTCTTGTATGAATCGGACTAATACTCAACCAGACGACTAAAATCTTCAGTCTGCCCGTGACCATGAAAGAGACCTGCCCGTCAAAGAAAGAGACATGTACTATGACAGTTTGAAACACGTCACTGTAGTTTCAATTCCAAATGTCGTTACATATATATACATATATATATATATATATATATCTGTCTCTCTTATTATTATATAGTATTATATACATCAGTCCGAAGGTCAGCCTCTTCAAGTATTCCATAAATATATCTGCGACTACGGAAGACACAGGTGATCCTATTGCGACCCTGTCCGCTTGGATGTAGAATTGATCATTCCACGACATATAGCCAGAAGTGAGGCAGTGTTAACTATTCTGAATATCCCAAAGGCAAATTATTATCACTGGGCTGCCTTGACGCCACTTTTATACATTCTTCTATTGGTAAGCATGTGCAAAGTGACACACACAGACAACAGTACATCAAAGCTCACCATCGTTTCATTGTCGTTGAGATGTAGCTGTTTCATCTCTTCTACAAAGTGATAAGAAAGAATCCTTTATAAATGCGTTGGTCTGCCCACGTAGTGGCGACAGTACTCTCGCCACATATTGTGCCAACTTGTAAGTAGGTGAATCAATCTCGCTTACCATCGGACGCAGTGAAGCATTTAATTTGTGTATCTATGGTAACCCATACAGTTTAGGGGGATTTGAACATGAAGGTATTAGAAAGTTTATGTCCTGATTCAGTGTATCCGAATAGTTCTTGACAAGGTTACTGGTGATTTTTAGAACTTTATTGGTGGGGTGGGTTTTGACTTTTCGGTAGGTGTTCTCATCCGATAAAATTGGTTGAATTATTTTCAATATACAAATATAATAGAAACGTCCGAGACGTATCCATTATGACAGTAGTATTTCCTCTATCTGCACGGTGGATTTTCAACTCCAGTTTACAGCGTTGGTTTTTTAACGCATTGTATTGTTCTCTGGGAATATTTAGTTTCGGTAAATTATTTCATCGCAAGGCTGATGGAACTTTTTCTCCTATTGCCTCTGAACCTTCCTTCATAATATTTTTTCTTGCCAGGCAATCCTCAATGTTACATACAATTTCCTCATATGGAATCATTCTTGACATGTACAGACATCTGCGACCGCACTGCCTACGTGCGGTTAGTTGCGGACATTTCTCTGCCCATTACGCCTCGGGAGTTAAGAGACGCTACGAATAGAGATCCGGTACTAAACCAAGTGATGACGTACATAGCGAATGGTTGGCCTAGAAAGGTAAAAGGTGATGGGATTTAACCTTATCACTATGGTAAATTACAATTATATCATATTGGATTATGATGATGAATGGCTGTCTCATGAGAGGTCACAAGGTAGTTATTCCAGAGACCACACAAAATCATGTATTAAAAGAATCACATGTGTCACATTTGGCTATAGCGAATACTAAGGCGGAGACGCGGTCGTGGTTGTGGTTCCCGGAGAAAGACAAACCCCTGGAAGCTGTTGTGAGTACGTGCGCGGTGTGCAACCTGCTGCGACCGTCGCCTACCCGGGCGCCGCTCGTACCGTGGCTCCCGCAATCGTTTTATCGAGCACATATCGACTTCTTGGGACCCTTGAATGGCCGCATATATTTAGTAGTAGTAGATGCATATAACAAATGGGTCGAAGTGTATGAGATGAGTAGCGGTAGCACGGCAGCGGTGACCGAGAAGATGTGCCAGTTCATGTCCCGATATGGCGTGCCTAATACTTTGGTGTCCGATAATGCGGTTTTCTCTTCACAAGAGTTCAATAGGTTCTGCGAATTAAATTACATCTCCCACTTGACTTTGCCGCCGTATCACCCCGCGAGTAACGGCCAAGCGAAAATTTCAATCAAGTCGAGCATTTTAAGAGGCAAAAATATGAGAGATGCCAAATTGAAATTACTTAAGTACTTATTCGACTACCGTTATTCGGTTCACACGTTCACTAGCACAACAACGGCTCAGCTAGTATTCGGTCGCAAGTTGCGTTCCCGCCTCAACATCATGACGCCGAGTCGTTACTTGCCTTCGTTCACCGCACCCGCCGCTAACAATGTAAGAACAAACCAGTGCTCACGAGATAAGGATCGAGGCGATAAGTTTATAACTTTTCTTGTATAATTGTCGCCCGGCCAGTACGTGCCATGCAAAAAATATACTTAGAAGGAACAAGTATGTATGGTGTAAGGGATTTATTGTAAAAAAATTGGTAAAATGTTATGTTTGATAAAAGATTTTGAAAGATAGTCATTAGTGAAAAACATAAAAACCAAGTGGTACTGCATAAGGGTATCATCAGTGGGAAGCAACCTTGGGATGTGGCGGATACGCACATAGCGGTCGGCTCCGGTGCGGCAGCACAGGTCGCGTCCACTGTACCAAACTGCTTGGACTTCCTTAAGTGAGGTTCCTGTGTCAGAACCGGAGGTGGAGGGAAGGCCAGAGTCGGACGACAACGCAATTGGTTCTTCTCCTACTGACGACAACGTGAGCCAGCAGAAAGTGACGAGGCACGGCGTTGCTCGACCCCATCATGGGTGACGACATCGAGATAGAGATCAGATAGCCTGCCGAGTGCGAACTTGTACGAACAGCCCGTAACGAATATGACTGTACGACATAAACGCAATTGTTGATTAGGAAGTTTCTATAACCGATATGTCATTTTCTATAAGATTGGAATGATATATATGAGGGTATGCATAAAAAACGCAGTTGCATCTGCGTCCAATAAAAATCTGTGTGTTAACGGCCGTCGTACGTCTTCTTGCTCCCGTTCCGCATATTTCTCAGTACGGCTAGAGCCGGAGTTATCGAGTAAAACTATAGGAAGCTGCTGGTACAACATAATTTTAAAGTATCCTTAGAACGTGTGTTAATATAAAAAAGAATTGTACAAATCAAATCTTTATTAGGAATAATATTCAGAAGATTCAAAATAGCCCGAAATCTGTTGGGTAATCTATATATGTACTCACACAAAAATTATGCGAGTGGTCTGAGACTTCGTACGCAAATATTTGTCTACAAATAAACCTTTTATCGGCGTAACGCATAAAATTTTCAGTCGCAAATCACATAAACACTACCATCTCCGCATAATTGAATACTTAAAATGTAATATTAAGCCGTGTCTACCCTTTCGGAAATACAAAAGGGCATGCAAATGAGTTCTGTCCCAAGTCAATACATCCCCTCGCCCACGCGTTCCTGCCCCTACACGTGACCTGGCGTTAATCGAAATGTTGTCTGGAAGTTTAGAAGGATCAAAAATACCTACGTCATTTTGGCCAATATTTCCTAAACTACTAATATTTCTAGCATATAAATTCTTTTCTTATAATTATTTATGTGTGCTAGAAAAATGAAAATACAAAATGGACGTTAAATTATATTAATCGAATGAGTCATGGTACATATATTTAGGAGCGTTGATTCATCACAATAAAACTTTCGCCCGTGACGCAGCACAAGGCCACCAACACTTTATTTTTCTTTTTGCACTATTTTCTTTAAGTTGTCACTTTTGAATTCGTTATATCTTTTGAATGGAACGTCCAATTTTAATTACTCAAGACGTATTATAAAGATACTAAAAGTGTCTTTATTAAAATATAATTTAATTTGACAAGGATATTAATCCTTGTTTATTTCTATATTAATATATGTATAATTAATATGATTAACTATTGTCTGCACTTTTATCTACTTTCAAAATGTAAAAAGTAGTTATAGTGGCATAACTTCCGCAACACTGCCACCTACTTTAATCTAGGATACTATTTGTTTTCCATCCAACAAAAAAAAAAACAAAAGAAGCTCCTCGCTACAATGATAACATCTCAAATATTTCCATGTTTATACTGCCGCCTTTATATGCGTCATAAATACCACGAATACTACAATGCGTTGGCACTGCGTCTAACGAGACCGAGAAATTGCCACCATTGTTATTAGCCCATGAATAACCCTAAAAGATTGTTAATGAGAAACGTTTTTTGTATAATGATAACCAATTTATATAAAATCTGTCTCTTGGTATTAAATTAGAGGGCATTGAAATGTTATTTTAATAAAACAAGGGTCAAAACAATACATATAATAATGCACAATGTTTCGTTCAAAGAATGTTGAAAATGATTTTTTTTAAATTTTGTCATTCACAGTCCGGCTGATCGTCTTAAATTTAGAACTATATACTGGAACACAATTAGTGTTGTGTGTATAAATTAGGCAAAAGCTTAAAAATCCATAAAATTATTGATGTCGGGCGAACAGCACCTAAAAAACAATAAATCGACGCATATAGATAAACATATAACGAAACTGTTGATAACTCCAATAATGCTCCATCACCATTCATCATCATTATCAGCCATTACCGATCCAATGCTAGGCGTAGGCCTCTCTCAATTAACGCAAAGACGACCGATCTCCTGCTTCTCGCAGCCATCCCGGACCGATTGCTGCACGGAGATCGTCTTCCCACCTGGTGAACGGTCGACCAATTGTTCGTATTCCTAAAAACTTCGTAGTCCAATCCAGAGCCTTACTGGCCCATCAGCCATCTATTCTTCAGAGCGTGTAACCAGCCCATTGCCACTTCAGTCAGCCTGTTCGTCGCGTCATATTGATACTTTAGTTCTCTGCCTTATAAATTCGTTACAAATTCTGTCGGACAGAGAAACGCCCAACATAGCACGTTCAATAGCCCGTTGAGCTATCGCAAACTTGCGGACCAGTCCTAAAGTAATTGGCCATGTTTCGGCCTCGTAAGTCAACATTTGTAGAACGCATTGGTTGAAGACTTTCGTCTTCAAGCTCTGCGGTATAGGTGACGTGAGAATGTGACGAAGCATCCGGAATGCTGCCCAGCCCGAGTCCTTCTATCGGCTTCCTTCTCGAAGTTATATCTACGTAATTGCAATAGTTGCCCGAAGTAGAAGTGTTCGTCCACGACTAGGAGAATAGTAAATAGAATCGACGTTGACCGGCCTAGGGAGAATGTGTTCGTTGAACATGGCCTTCGTCTTGTCCAAGTTAATCCTAAGGCCAACGTCGGGAGGATTCATTTAGGCTGTGTAACATTTCCTGCAATATCTCCAACGATACCAGCTTAGCCACCAATAGTACACAAAACCAATAATAGTACATAACCTTTAATAATACTTACTTATGTTTATATATTAAGCAGTATTTAAGTAATAATAATTCTGTATAAGCAGTTTTATTAAACAAACATTTGACTTGAGACATCAATATTTTTGTTATATTTCAAACTTACTCATAATCGATTATTTAATAATACACTTGACTTATTCAAACTATTGTATAAAGCTAAAAGCACGATAACATTCTGAATACTATTATACTGAAATGTAAATAATTCGTCACTTAATAATATATATGGATTTGAGCTATTGATCGGCGCTCACGGAGGCGACGTTGTATGTCATAACTTAACGAGACAAATTTTACCAATGATAAAACTCACGGAAAATGTTTATGTATTTGTTTGTGATAAGTTTAATCAGATTGTCTTCTACCAACGCTCACCTCCCCCCGCCCCCCACCTCTACCAAATCCATGTCAATAACATTCCAAGAATATCACCGAAAAGAATATTAAAATATATCTGTGTAGGAACGGAAGAAAAATTATAGTACAGATTAAAAAGGGGCGTTACGCCATATCACATAAACATATATCACTTTCAGTGTGTTTTATATTCAAAAATGAATTGGAATGCTTAAAAATTGTCAGATAGCGTTTCCTGTGCACATAGGTGGAAAAATTGTGTATGTGTAGTGTTATACACTAAACATACATTACTTTTATAATAGAGTTTGTATATAGACACTAGCTGTGCATCACGGCATTACCCGTGTTTAATTTATTCGAAGGGAAACCTTTAAGTGTTTTTGCGGAAAATAGGTAGTTGACGTCTTATTCCTCATTAATAATCTACTTATGTGCCAAGCTTCATCTAATTCTCTAGACAAGTCTGTTAAATGCTACAACACGTGAGGTAGTGCGTTTTCTTTAGAGGTAGTGCCATGCTCCATAAGCGGAGGTAGTGCCATGCATGTTGCATGACACTACATCCTCCTATGCAACGGAATTGGGCCGGCACGTCCGGGGAGTGCCACCGTAAAGTGACACCTACAATGTCGTGTCTCTCGCGGTTTGTGAGTACCTGGTGGCCCATGGAAGGGGAGGTGCAAAAGAGGGCATCGGCATAATTATGAAGCACATAACAAGAAACGCAAATTGATGTCATATATGATACTTTAAACGAGCAGCCATTGTTGATTTTATAATTTAATACCTTATATACAATAGTAATACTTTAGTGAGAGGCAGTGCCACTCGGGGTGCCACGACCCCGAAGGTACCTCTCGCTTACATGATACCAGCATTTGTATTATCTTATATATATATATATATTATTGTGACATCTCCAATGTCGCGTTTCGTGCGGTTTGTGAGTAGCCGGTCGCTTATGGGGATGAGGAGGAAAGGAGAGCAACGCAACGGCCTAGTAGTTATTCAGATTTTCATGGGCGCTGGTAGTCTTACAAAGGCTTCTATTGCCGATTTGCCTAGATATAAAATAACTTACAAATGATATAGTTTCACTCGATATAGTTGCCACCATGTCTGGTTATATTAAGATTGAAGAGAGTGAAACAAATCACAGACAGAAAACATTTCAGATAAACCCGTGATGTACGACTCGTCAACAGTAGAAGAGAGTGAAATATATTTGCACATCTATAACTCATACATCGACAGACGGATAATTTACACATAATATGGAAGATTGTGTTTTGTTGCGCCTAAATATTTTTTACACCTGTAAGGTTAATATGAAGTATAATATATGTCTTTATTGCATGCATTTTTATAACATACGCGCATAAGTTATCGACCCTCATTTCTAGAAACATCCATTGTGTCTTCTGGATTCTCACAAACTCTAATGACGATGACAGCGTAGCCATCACTTGTCGACGGTAACTTGGACTTTGTGACTGTCAAAATAGTTTTTAGTCGAAATAATGTGTATCCTAAAATATAAGTTGGATAATGATCTGTGCAAAATTTATTTAAAATTGATCCAGTAATTTCGTAAATTATTCAGAACTATCGTGATTCAGATTGGTAAATTAGGACAAATATCTACATATGCAATTTTCATTGTAGCCTTACAAATAAAACATGTTATTGAAGTTACATAGACAAACCTGGATTGTTTGCGGCACTAAATATATAAATATTTGTTTTAATGATTTAAAGCAGCTGGCGCCTATGTAACGGTGGGTCGCCATGGTAACCGATTTTCTATGACACTTTATAGTATTAGTGAATTTTTAAATAGTGACTAGTGATTATAATTCAATGATTAGTTATGGTACTCAATGTTAATTATTCCTAATAAACTATTACTTAAATGTGACCTATTTCATGAATTAATTGAAAAATT
>JAFELO010001207.1:301494-332456 GCA_017140195.1 Eumaeus atala | reverse complement strand
ACTCCACACACAGTTGCCAGAATTTTAAAAATTGATTCAGTTTTCCAAGAACACAGAAATTTAATCCTTTACTGTAAACGGGGATGTCATGGTTCATCTGGCCAAAGTCAATACAAGCAGAAACTACCAGAAGAATCGGAAACTATTTTGTAAAGAAACTCCGGGAAAAACTAAGGCAGTTGCAGACGAAATTACCAGACAAATTGAATCTTTACGCCCGTCATTAATAAACAAAGATGGTGTTGCAGTAAATGTGAAGCACGAACAATTATTGATGGTAAGGTAGCTCAGGGCCTAATAGAAACTCCATCGGATTCCACGTGCACGTTATGTGGGGCCTCGACTAATGAATGATCTATTAAAAGTGACTGCTAGACCTGAAAATGAGAGTGCTTACCAATATGGATTATCCACATTGCATACCTGGATTCGCAGCATGGAGATGGTATTACACATTTATTAAGAGCACGGTCAAAGAACTTTTGAGACAGCTCTTTGAAGTGTCCTTTTATCGATGTTAAGTGAAAGTCGCAATGTAGGTCGATGTTACGTGTGTACCACGGGCATCCAGTGGCCATGCGCAAGAATCTATTCTGCAAACGTTCTATTTGGTTCGGGGCTATGTGCGCGAATGCTGCACTGCAGTATGACATGATGGCATGTAGTGTACAGGGTGAGCTTATGTCTATTGGCCATTTTGCTCTTCTTGTTAATGAGTGGATATAATTTGAAAAGGACATGCCGTGCCTTTCTCAGAACGTTGTCAATGTGATTCTTAAAGCTCATCGACCTATCGAGCGTGACGCCTAAGTACTTTACCGTCTCTGCTCTGGGTATCACGTTACCGTAGAGCATGATGGCGGGCATGTTTCCTCGTTTGTGGGAGGGCGGGGTACGGGAGAAGAGTATGGACTTACTCTTTGCTGCGTTTACCTCTATTCTCCACGGACGAGGGTGTCTCGACTCCCGTGTGTTGGTAAAAGTCAGTTTACAATCAATATGGACTCCCAAGTCTCTATATAATTTTGTAGAATTCGACCGAGAAAAAGACATTATATAACATTTTTTTTATATTAAGGTATTGTAAATTGTCGTTGCAGTATCTGTAGATATTATTAAGGTCCTTTTGTACACTTTCACAATCCAAATAGTTTTTAACTGTTTTGAATATTTTTATATCGTCAGCGTAGGGAAAAATGTTAGAAGACTTAACATAAAAATGTATGTCATTAACAAAAATATTGAACAAAAGAGGTCCGAGACGAGAGTCTTGGGTTACACCAGATTTCACTGGAACAAAAGATGAGCAATAACCCTTAATTGTAATTGTGCTTGGGATCTGGTCTCCAAGTAAGATTTTAGCCAAGGTCCAATTTCTTATACAATAAATTTTCACAAATCTTATCATATGCCGTGGAGTAGTCGGTATATATGACATCCACCTGGAACCCAGCATCCGCGTCGGTAGATAAGCTCTGTTCAAATTCACATGTACCTGATTCTTTAGACCTATTTTTAATAAATGCGTGTTGTGGATGAATAATAAAAATCTTAAAATTGGAGCTATATTGACGTAAACAATTTTTCCAATTAGTTTGGTAATGATACAAAGTTTAGAGATTGGTCTATAATTTACGATATCATGGATATCGCCTGACTTATGAACAGGCACATTGAAACACTGTCCCCACAAGTTGGGCGTTACACTTACAGAATATAATATAAAGGATAGGCGAGGAACTCAAAACAAGATCTAAGGAAAATTCCTGGCAACTTATCAGGGCCGCAACCTTCGCTAGTGTCAAGATTCTCTAAGCATTTTCTAACGATTAAAGGGGTTAACTCAATGAAACCTTTCGAAACTTGGGACAACGCTCAGTTGTCTATCAGTATTTAGTATAGGGATTAAAGGGGTTAACTCAATGAAACCTTTCGAAACTTGGGACAACTGACCGTCTATCAGTATTTGGTATGGGGGTTGGACAAGAGCTGATTGGAAGTAATTATTAAATAATGAACGCAATGACGCGTTCATTTTTCGCAACCACTAGATGATAGGGTAAGCACCTACTTAACAAAACATGTTAACTGATCAGTAATAAGTAAAACAGTGAACACTCATTAAGATAAAACGAACTATTTTTTTTAAATCATTCTGAGACATTATATTATGTATAACTGGTCTATTTTCAGACTTCCGAACCATTATAATACAATTTCTTACAAAGATAACATTGTACTTTTTATCATTAACAATTTTTATTAGAGTGCCTGAAACAGGTGGCTTACAGATATTTTATTAAGGATAAGTTGGTGATGTAAAGGAAAGGTGATCACGTATCACATCTTGCATGTTAGCACACTTCAAAATTCCACATAATCCTATTCTATTGTGATAAGGAACAGTAGTTAATAACTTTGTTTCTTGCTGTTGCAGCCCATTCCCTTCCTTGATTGATAGAGAACTGAGGTCTTGGATCATAGCACATACTTCTTTTCTTTTTCTGCAAACATTGTATTCTGATATTTCATATGACAGGTTTTTGTGGTGAAACATCAAGTTTATTTTTTTAGATGCCACACCTTTTTCTTTTGTGTCAGTCTGTTTAATTAATCATATATTCTGCTCTCGGAACTTGAGTATAGCATAGCACAAAACTGACTGAATGAACTTGACCTTTAAAAACATACATGTACTAGTATTTGCGGTCACTAATGCTAGTTAAGTAGTTATTTTGCAGCATATTATAACATCAACCAATTAGTTCGGCGGCCTTTTCCTGGCCGTAATCCATAAGAAAATCAATAAAACACCGACCACAAAGCTGCCAAGGCAACCAGATCTAACCGCCGCCAACGTTGAGACTCCTCATTTTGGACAATGTTTTGAATTTATTTGCACGTATAACCATTTGTTATGACGTCATTTCTCCAAATTGTACAACAACATTTAATTAATATAGTTAAATGGTAATATAAAAATTATATTCGCAGGTATGTTTTTAAAATGATTAGTTGTTTACTTTCTTGAATCGACGGTCGTAACACGAACGTCACTTTAAAAGTTGACAGCTGTCATAGACTAACCAATGACAGTATCGTTCAATTACAATACAATTTTACAAAGTTTGTGATTATTGATTAACTGCGCGTTTGTAAATTTTGGATTCTTTATTTTAGTGAACAGAAAATAATACTACTTCATGTATGTTTATCTTATAATATTAACGTTTTTTTAAATTCTTTATTTAATAATTAGAACCTTACATTTGCCGAATATGAGCAAAGTGGTTATCAAGAAATAATCGGTTTATTTAAATTTAAATAATTTGCCGTTATTTCACAATTGTTATAAAGATTTTAATAATCAAATATTTTAAATGTTACTTTTTACGCTTATGTTCAAATGTATTGCCCATATTTTCAATATTAGTTATTACAACTTGTATAATGAGTGGTGATTCCTGCAGTATGGCACTTTGAAATAGTTATAAGTATTAGTCTTAGTTTTATTATATATATTATTTAGTATATATGTTATTTATTTATTAAATTTACTGTATGTATGATAATAATACAAATGATTTGGACAATAGTTTTCTCTCTTGCTCGCCGTCGTGCAGTCTCAAAAGTCTAAATAGTATCTCTACTTCCTCACCTCTATCACTGTAGGGCCAACTCTTTAATATACTCTGTCACCATAGAACCAACTTAAACATTGTACACATTAACGCTCAAAGCGTGCCTAATGATCACTCTGAACTGTTAGTTTCTTTGGACGTCATTTTAATTTCTGAATCCTTTCCTAAGGTTTCTCTTCCCTCTACGCATTTTGTAATACCCGGATTTATTTTAATTCGAAATGATCGTATTGGTAAAGGAGGTGTAGCAATTTACCTCCGCGCTGTTATTCAGTACAAGGTTCTTGATATGTTTCCTTCTCTTTACTCAGAATCTGCTGACTATCTAGCAATTGAAATGACGACACACCGCAGTAGATTGCTCCTTATTGTCTTTTACAGTCCCAATCGTCCCAATCTTAATATAAATTATTTTAACAGTCTTGATAAACTGCTTAATTATTTTCGCGCTACATTCCATCACGTTGTTATTATAGGCGACTTTAACACCTGTCTGCTTAAACATAATTCTCGTGCTTCAATCTTTGGTATCTTCCTTCGATCTCCATTTTCTTCACACCTCTGCTGCTCATCATTTTCCAAACTATACCCGTTCCCTATTGTACCTCATGATGGTCTTTGCCTTCCAATGTTGACGTACATGGTCAACTCACCTCTCCATTTTCCTATCACGATCTTGTTTTCGCATAGGCGCTCCTATACGGAAACCTCAATCACGTATTGTGCGTAGCTTTACTAAAATTGGTCAACAGTCATTAGAGCATGACGTCAAGCTTATTGACTGGTCTTCTGTACTACGCAATTCAAAAATTGATGAAAAGGTAAAATGCCTTAATACCCAATTTCTAAATATATGCGACCGTCACGCTCCAGCCACAAACATATAAATTAAACACATCAGCCTGCGCCTTGGCTTTCAGAGGAAATCAGAGAGTGTATACGTCGAAGGGACAAGGCTAAGAGAAAACTAAAGCGTTTCTCATGCGTTTTAAATGCTACGTAATCGTTGTAATAGAAAATGCGGTGATGCTAGAAGACGTTATTTTTATTCCTCTCTCCTTAACCGTGGCGCTGCAGATGTATCGATATTCCTTAGATCTGTTGGTATTGGCAAAGCTTCTGTTATATCACCTAATGACTTTGATTTGAATGCTCTAAGTGGACAGTTTGCTCATCCACCTGTTACACTAAACTGGAATACCAAACCGACACTATTAACTACTTAGCTAACTTATCAATAAGTAATCCCTTGTTATCATTTGAAACAGTTACTGAGACTGATGTCATGATGACCATTCTTTCAATTTCCTCATCTGCTATTTGATGTGATAAACTATACACTAAAATGATTGTTACGAATCTTCCTACTTTACTACCTATATTAACTCATATATTTAACCACTCCTTATCGTCTAGTAGTTTTCCTCTTGCTTGGAAGGAGGCCGATATAACTCCACTGCCTAAAATTTCTAAGCCCACTTCCGTTTCTAATTTTCGTCCTATACCTAGTCTTTCTTTTCTCTCCAAAGCACTCGAGCAAATTGTACACAAGCAACTATCTGCCTTCTTATATACTAATGATCTCTTCAATCCTGCGATCTAGTTTTCGTCCCGGATTCCTTGTTAATCCAGCTAAATCGAAAGCATTAACCATTGGAAGTAAACGCATTCGGCCACTTCTTCACCTTAGTACACTCCCTCCCATAACTTTAGACTTTTATAGAAGAAAATTTAAGTAAATTAGAACGATTAGCAGAACCTGTACCTTCGCTTCATATTTGGCCTTAAAAACATGACCATGTATCCCAGGCTCGCAGAGAACTGAAATGGCTGCCTATTCGTCTACGCAGGAAACATAGAATTCCTTGTTTTCTTTTCTATGTTCTCTTCGTATTTACGCTCTCGCTTCACTTCCTATCACCTTGAGGACCCTTTAAGCAGATCTCACAGACGCACCATTCTTCAAATACCTATTCACAAAACGAATTATTTCTCATACTCCTTGACTGTCCTTTCCGTTAAACTGTGGAATTCCTGGTCTTACGAGATAAGAGATTGCAAAACTCTCGGACTTTTCAAGGAGAGAGTCAAAGAGCATCTCCTACGTATAATTTAAATATTTTTTATATAGTATCTGATTACATATAAATATATGTATGTATCTATGTATTTATTATATATTAGTATAGAATATATGCACTTAAAACTATATATGTGTTTATGTATTTATTTATTTTTTGTATTTACATAGTATGCCGTACTTTAAATTCTTTGTGTATTTTTATCAGTTTGGTTTAATTATTGTTTATGTACACTCGATACTGCTGTAAAAGTAGCTTGTTTTCCTGTGGTAGGACAAATCGGAATAAGCTGTACCTTTGTACTAAATGTCTTTTTAATATATTTTCCGTGCACAAAAATTATTAAAACAAAAATAAATAAAATACAATAGAATTTCAAAATAATCATAAGTTCTGTACAAATCTGTACAATCTGACAGCCGTTTGGACGTGACGCATACGTAGCGCTACCTGGCGGCAGATAAAACATCGAAAACCCTCTGTAGGACAAGTCATTACATCACCGGTAGTGCTATTTGTTACACTGCAACGGGCATATTTCATCTTGAAAAGTATTTAAAATTAAAGAAGTCGAGGCCCAATGCGTACTCAGATGTCTGTAGCATAGAGACCACTTAGCCAATACGCTATTACGTATCGTGTTTGAATTGACCACTTTATTATAATTCCAATAGGATATAAAAATAGAAGGGTAAATATGAATTAACACAATATGCTAACGCGACCAAAACAATCTGTGCAAAGTGAACATGAAAATAGTTACTTCTATAATAAAAACATGACACGTCACCAGGCCACTACAGCCTCAGCGTCGAGTACCTTTTTTTTTTTTGTTGTTGACGCGGGGAAACGCATTTACGCGCCTTCACTGGCCCTGGGTGGGGTCCAGTGGTGTGTGGGGCTCGCCACGGCACATTATATAGTGCCGAATACCCACAAAAACCACCGCGAGTGCCACCAGTGCCGTCTTTGATGAGGTGCCCCGGAACAACAAATCATCAGGGCACCTCGACGGCAAGTCAGCCCCCGAAGAGACCGACGCCACCTCCACAGATGGGGTTGTCCCGCACCACAGGACAACCCCACCGACTTTTGGGACAGTGCAATGGGGTGAGGTTCCCATCCTCGCCCCTTGCCCCGTGCGCAAATGCGCCGCCACTTCTTGCTCTTTTGTCCCCTCTTCTTATAAGAGGGGTAAAAAGAGCGGCACCTCCTCCTGCTCTTAAGTCCCCTCTTTTTATAGGAGGGGTACTAAGAGCCGCCACCTCCTCGGTTCAATTGGCTTCGTCCAAGGTGTCTCGGTTAACCCCAGGCTACTGAGCCCCACCGCCACGACAAGGCTTGAACCATGGTGGGGCAGCGTCGAGTACCTCAAATATGCAGGGCCACACCTGCCTAGAGTTCTTGCTCTGTTTTATAGTCTCTGCCTCGGTCGTAATTACTTACTGCAGGACCTTATGCGTACAGTGGTGATACCCATGGTCAAGGACAGGACCGGGGACGCCTCTGAACTGGCCAATTACAGGCCTATTTCATTGGCTACCGCAGTAGTGAATGTCTTGGACAGTCTGCTTGATGAACAGTTGGCTAAGAACATTGAACTCCACGACGCGCAGTTTGGTTTTAAGCCCGGTCTATCCACGGAGAGTGCCATCCTGTGCTAAGGCTGCTTAAGAGCAGACTGTTCAATATTATACCTCTGGAAAACACCGGTTTTGCCTGTTTTTTGGACCTTTCAAAGGCGTTCGACCTGGTGTCCTATGAGGATCTGTGGAAAAAATTACATTGTGATACCAGACTACCGAACGAAATAACATCCTTACTTCGATACTGGTATCCTAATCAAAGAAATCGATAGTGTCAGGTGGGGTGACGCTAAGTCGGATTTGTACGGGTTGGAGTGAGGGGTGAGACAGGGCGGGATAAGTTCAACCCGGTTGTTCAACCTGTACACAAACAGGCTGATTGTTGAGCTCAATAGTAGCAAAGTGGAATGTCACATCGATGGGATATGTATGAATAATATTAGTTATGCTGATGACATGGTACTGCTGTGCTCATCGATTGGTGCTTTGAGAGCACTTGTAGCAATTTGGGAGTCTTATGCAGTAGGCCGCGGGCTCAAGTACGTAATGTGCAGAAAAGTAAATTTGTTATGTTTAAATCGAATGCCTTGAATTATCCAAGCATTCCTAGTGTATCGCTATGTGGCACTCCGATGGCGCGGGTCACCGATGATCTTAATGACAGTATAGATATAGAGACGGAGCGTAGGTCGCTGGCTGTACGTTACAATATGCGAAGATTTGCATGTTACGAGTCAAGTTAAAGTCGCACTTTTTAAGGCGTTTTGCCAATCTTTTTACATGTGCAGTCTTTAGTCCAATTTTACGCAAAAGACATACAGTGACCTGCGCGTTCAATATAACAACGCGTTTAGGATACTGCTGGGGCGGTCATGGAGATGCACTGCGTCTAGTATGCTTGCGGAGGCACTAACGGACGATTTTTACGTCATCATACGAAAAGGAACCGCCTCCATGGCCGGCCGGCTGCGAAGCTCCACAAACAGTCTCCTGAGCGTGTTCACAGGTCGGTGGGACTCTCCCTTACCACATCATTGGGTAAGGATCCACACCATATTAAAAATCAATTATAATTACAATTAAATTATATCACTAACAATAGTCATTAAGGTATTTGTTGTCACTAACACTGTGGATATTTGTCTGAAATAAAATGTTTGTATTTGAATTTTCGTTATGGTCACTTAGATTAGAATGTTCACAATGTTCTATTGATTTCACTTTCTGTTAGCAAGAAATTAAATTCACAGAAACTGGTTAGGAACAATGTAAAAGTGTTTTTTTTTAATTGCACGTTTCGAATTTTACGTCGTTTACGCCACATCCTTAGATCTGTTGGTATTGGCAAAGCTTCTGTTATATCACCTAATGACTTTGATTTGAATGCTCCGATCCGGTCCGATTACAGGATCTGAGCTTGAAGCCAATCCAGCTGCAGAAAGGTGCTAGACAGCGAGATGTAGCTTCTCCAAGACTGTTCCCTGCTGCACTTGAATATGTCTTCAAGCTTCTGAACTTGGATAATAATGAATTTGGATAAGACGAAAGTCCCAAATTCCTGCAAGTATGTACAGTTCAATGTTCACGTGACGTCTGCACCAGTTTACGTGAGAAACTCAGTTCTTAAAGTTGTTGATCAATGCACGTATCTGGCACAAACTCTCCAGTTAGGTAAATCCAAATTCAAGAAAGAGGTCAACCGCCGAATCCAACTCGGATGGGCAGCCTTCGGGGAGCTAAAGGAGATCTTTTCGTCCAAAATACCACAGTGCTTTAAGCCGAAGATGTCTGACCAGTGTGTGTTACCAGGATTAATAGAATATAGATGACATATGGGACAGACTTGGCTGCTGAACGTGGACCTCTTAAACAACCTCAGAGTCAGTCAGCGTGCCATGGAATGAGCTATGTTTGGTATCTGCGAGATATGGTCCGAAATTCGCAAGAGAACCAGGGTGACCGACATAGCTCAGAGAATCAGCAAGCTAAAGTGGCAATGGGCAGGCCACATTGCTCGCAGAACCGATAACAGTCGAAAGAACCGTTGAAGAAGAAAGGTTCTCAAGTGGCGACCCCAGACCGGCCTCCTTCCCGGTGCACTGACGACTTGATCTATGGCGGGAAGCCGCTGGATACAAGTAGCTCGTAACCACGACCTATAGCACTTTATCATAGAGTCCAGCAGTGGATGTCGTCCGGCTGGTGATGATGATGATGATAGATCATTATGAAAGCTTCGATAATGCATGAAAAAGTATCAAACTAAATCCTGTGATATAGGCAGCTGCAGAAATTATTGACTAATTTTGACAGTCGTTGTTTTGTCATAAATTAAAGTATGTATCATGTAACGTCTATGTATGGTAACGTGCAATGCTTACGAAAATTTACATAGAACTACATCCTTTTTCGAAGTTGGTAGAAATGTCATTGAAACGCAAACCTATGGAGATTAGACAACCAGGATTGCTAACTCTGCGTATAAAATATGACCTAAAAGAACTGTAGGGAAGTTTCACTATTGAAAATCAGATTTTTTATAGATTAGATGATTTAACACTAGCTTAGCATCATACGTGTCCCACAGTCTTCAGTCAGTCTTGACAGGGGGGTTCTAAGCTGGCTTTCCTATCTAAATTATCACTATGCTAAATTATATTTATTTTTGTTTATTGTGTCACATTTTTAAAATAGGTTAGGTTTTGTCTATGCAATTTGCATCAACAATATCTGTCTACTGTCTGTCATTGACCATTGTGTTGTCAGACTGGTTGTCAGTAAATTTACGACGAATCTGTTCCTAAACTTATCCACAAATAACTAGAACGTTCGTAATGATAAAATATCTTGTTCTTATCTAATTTTATACATAAAATAGTGCCCTGTAAGTTCCTACACTATAATATAAACATTATGAATATATAACTTTAACTGTACTTCAAATTACAAAGTAAAACATTGGCCTCCGAAACTGTGATGGAATCTTTTTTCAATAACAAAAACAGACGAAAAGAGTCCACGGTAGAAGGATACAAATGATTGAAGTTGTCTGATATAGAGTACTGCTACAAAAAGTACAAATTTAGTTGATCGCCGATCGACTGGTATTAGTGCACGTGACGGTGACATGAGCACAAATAATAAGAGACGCGGAGCTAGCGGTGCTAGTTGTGCTATCCCTGGAGTGCCCGCCCTCGTGAACGTACCTACCGCAATGTCTTCAGACCTAGCTTCACTCTTCGAGTGCCCGGTGTGTTTCGATTATATCTTACCGCCAATCCTCCAGTGCCAGAGCGGGCACCTCGTGTGCTCCAGCTGCCGACCTAAGCTGTCCTGCTGTCCGACGTGCCGCGGACCTCTAGGCAACATCCGAAATCTTGCCATGGAAAAAGTTGCCAGTAATGTCATGTTCCCATGCAAGCATTCTAATACAGGATGTACTGTCACCTTAGTTCACACGGAAAAAGCGGAACATGAAGAAGCTTGCGAGTTCAGGCCATATTCCTGCCCATGCCCAGGGGCCTCTTGTAAATGGCAAGGAGGTCTCGACCAAGTCATGCCCCATTTAATGATGTCCCACAAAAGTATTACAACACTACAAGGAGAAGATATTGTTTTTCTTGCAACAGATATAAACTTGCCCGGTGCAGTTGATTGGGTCATGATGCAGTCCTGTTTCAATCATCACTTTATGCTAGTTTTGGAAAAGCAGGAGAAATTTGATGGCCATCAACAATTTTTTGCCATAGTTCAACTTATAGGATCTAGAAAAGAAGCAGAAAACTTTGCATACCGTTTAGAACTTAATGGACACAGCAGGAGACTGACATGGGAAGCCATGCCCCGATCGATACATGAAGGAGTTTCATCTGCCATTATGAACTCTGACTGTCTGGTATTTGATACATCTTTAGCACAGCTTTTTGCTGATAATGGTAATCTTGGCATAAATGTCACAATATTACGTACTAATAGCATGCAATCATAATTCTGTTATTCTGCTGCTCTAGCATATTGCAAGAGTGACATTTAAGTCAAGGAAACAATACCAGATTGTAACATAGATATAATATTTAGTAACCAACAATAAATAGTGAAATATTTTTGTGAGAAGTTGCACATTTTACTGACATTGTTTATTATGAATTTATGATTGTGAGCCAAAAAACTTTCTTACTTCATTTTTGTAATATTTAAAGGAGTGTTCAATTTTTAGTGGTAAGTAGAAAAATAAATTTTCAGCTGATGTATATTGATTTGGAACACTTAAAACAATATTTTGGTTATTACTTCAACCACAGGTGGACAAGCCCAAAAAATGAGAAATCTATGTGATGCTTCTGTACTTCAAAGTAACTATGTTGCTTTAAACTGCCTTAATTAAACATAATGTTATATAATAAGTAACATCCCTTGGAGGATATGTAATCAGCTAAATGAGGGCTGACTATGAACATATTGAGCATGATTTCAATATACAATCAAGGAGGTGTTTTGTATATCCCAAAATTGTATTTTTAATTGTTGACAAATATATTTCTTTTAGCTTATTTGCTTTATTGGAGAGGTACATCACGACTTGTACCTATAGTCCTCTAGTTATATTTCTTTAGGTCAGGTGGGTAAATCACTCAAAGCCAGAGCTGTACATTTGTTTAATGTGAAACAATTACTTTTTCTTCTGGCATACACAATATACCTATACAAAGTAGTACATATTTCTATTTTTGTAGATGTTGCCAATGGATACAATACCTGTCTGATGTAAGTCAGTGATTATACCAAATGAACAAAAACTGGTGTATATAAAAGTGAATATATTAATATTAAGGATTTGATTGATTTTTAATTGTAGGAGAGGCATGATGCCATTTGTCCTAGTTTACCACAATTTGACTGATTTAGAATTGTATGTCATGTGTGAGGAGGGGCTGCGTGATTATTTTAATTGAGAATATGAGTAGATAATCTTTAAAATTCTTGGAGTATACCTAAATAAACTTATTCCATAAAGATATAATAATGTCCTAGAGGCCATTAGTTCATGTTAGTGTCCCATTTATTTCTTTCCAAAGAATTTTAATATTGTATCTTTGAATAATATTTTAATCATATTTCACTGTTTGATTTAAGCAGTAAAACAATATTATGTTCAGAAAGGGATCAGGATCTGGTATGGACACATTGTATGTCTACATGACCAGGCTTTGTGAAAATGAGCTATTGCAACTAATTTTAAGACTCTTGCAATGCCTTTTAACATCCACAAAGGATTTTCTTAAGCAATTCTATGAAAAACGAAACACAGGAGAGAAGAAATGAGACTATGTGCAAAGGAACATAATAATTCTGTTATAATTGTATAAAGGTTTAATTGTCTCATGTTGCATTCAATTTTTTCTGTGCAGATTTTTTTTTCTGTATGCTTTATGTGTGCAAAGGCTGTACTTAAAATCTTAGTGTTTGGACCATCGCAATTACAAAATTATTTAATCACCTGGGCATAATAGCTTGGTGCAATGATACTTGATAGGTGGTTTAAAAATAAACAAAGCCGAAACTTCAGGAGTCTTAGCAAATTACAGAATGATATAGAAATGTTTAATCTGAAAATATTATGAATTACAAACAACAAAAGCCAGTTACTTTTCAGTGGGGCTTAAATATTCGTTTAAATAGTTACCAAACGGAATGTAGTACTTTGTCTGGCTCTTAAGACAACTGTTATTTATGTTTACATATAAATCCTGCTTGCTACTTCATAGACAAATGTGATTGATAGAAGGTAGTTTGCCAAAGAGTTCTGTAAACTTCACACTAATATATTTGATTGTGGCAGTCAATGTAAAAAAGAAACATTTAGATTATTTTACCAAACATGTTTATATATGTAGTTACTTTGATATTTTTTTCTCTCTCTCTTGATATCTTATTGTTAATTTTGTTTAAAAATAGAGACATGAAATTGGGAGTGTGGAAAATTTTAAATAATAAAAAATAACAATATACTGGAATATTCCAAGAATGGAGTATGTTTTGATACTACATATTTTGAATATTCCAGCCTTGTATTTTGACATGCAGCACACTCACTTATCCAGAGTTAATGTAACTGATAGTTGAATTATTCATACAAGAGCCGTGTTACGTAATCATGAGGCGTACTAATAATATCCGATCAACATTTGTTTTTCATATAGCATTATTTTAGGATTCTTCGCTTTTTTTGAAGTTATGGTAATATTGAGTTTATAGATACTGGTTATAATAAATTTTTTGTAAAGAATGAGGTTTCTATCTGCTCTGTCTTTACTCAGTAATACTTTTGAACAACATGCCAACATATCAAAAATGCATGCACTCAGATCTTTAGTATTTAGGGATGGGTTAGAACTGCAGAGATGAAGACTTATGACCATAGTCAGCAGTATCAAACGGCAAATGGTGGGACTTTTGTGAATATGATCAATATTTCGTGAAGCATACCTTTGGAAGAGTGTGCCTTTTTGTACAGGCTACAATAAAATAAGAGCCTTCACCTCTTAGTAGGTAAGGTGTGGCACGGTGGTAGTAGTCATTGGATGTCATAAACTTGAGTTGTTTGTGCAGAAGTGTAACAAAGGGTGGAGCTTGATCACAGGTGATTCACTCAGCGATATGAATCGCTAATCAATGTTATAACATGCATTAGCCAAGTAGCACCTTGACTACGTGACTGGTTCTCTACAGAATATAATATAAAAGTTATGATTGGCATAGTTTATTTGAACATCAACGATTTATTAAAGAACAACAATTGTTAAACTTATAAATACAACATAGGTAGGCACCTCAGACACACGTCGAGCGGCTCTGTTCTCATGCCACTCTCTACAGCGCTGACTTCCTTCCTGACTTGTTGCGCTTTCGTTATCGACCATTTAATTTTACTGTGGCTGCAGCACGGGTCCCCATTTGCTCCGAGCTGTACGAGCCACGCGGCCGCTTTACCGATTACGCACTCCCACCCTACGCTGACCTCCCCCCTCCGTCAAGCTGCGCTCTTTCTCGGAATAAATCCTAGTCCGCTTCATCGACTACGAGCTCCTGCTCTGCGGCTGTAGCGGCGACGGGAGCAAGCACGCCGCGCCCGACTCCCCCTCATCCAGCAACGACCTCTGCTCCGGGCTGAACGGGTCTGCTTGCGGCTGCCTCATCGGGTCGAACTCCTCCACCCTGTGGACGACCTCAAAGCTCTCGGACGCTTGCTTCGTCTCTCTGTTCTCTAAAATAAACTCGTTGAACTTCTCGAGCACTGCGCTCATTCCCCGGCTCGAGTGGGGCGTGAAGGGGTCAAACTCAGGCTCCTTCTTCAGGCCCTCGGGGCTGAAGGGGTCTCTGGGCCTCGGAGGGTCCTCTGCGAGACTGTTGTCTCCGCTCAGGTCGGATAGGTCTATGTCGTAATTGATGTTGGCCAGGCCGGGGGCCAGCTGATCAGGGCCCAAGTCCTCCGGCGTCACGAGCTCGTCTATGGACCGCGACTGAAAAGGAGCGAAACCGAGAGGAGAGGGCGTCAGCAGTTCGAACGAGCCCGACTGTTTGATATCCCACTCCTGATTTTGCGCCCTAGATGGGCTCCCTCTAATCGATTTGCTTTGGCCGATTTCGGTCTGATCATCAAACTGTAAATCTACGACCGATTCCTCGTTAGCTTCCGACACCGGAACTTGTATCTCGGGCACTTGGGAGACAGGCTGGTCGACAGGAATCTCCAGGTCTATCAGAGACGCGGTCGAGGTCTTGAGGGTCCCCAGACGGGGAATCTCTCGCCGAGGATTAATTTTCAAGGGTGTTTTCGAGAGCACGTCTTGCACTTTCTTTGTTATTTCCGTCTGTAAAATACGAAGAAATATGTCAGACTAATAACAATTAGGAAGAGTGTTTATTCATTAGTAAAATTGTCTGCCTCTTTACATGACTTGTATAGAATAGCTTATATCACAACACCTTGTATGACAACTTGGAGTCGCAGTCATGGCACCTCTCGTGAGCCTGTCCTGCGGAAATAGGAATAGAGTGCACTTGTGTGCGGTACGTCTACTCTATAATATGCCCTGCGTGCTGAGCTTAACACGAAAAAGTTGCAGTTGAAGGCATAATTCAGGCAGAAACTCGTCGTTACCCAAACTGACCCTTAGAAAAGAGGAAGGCGATATGCCTACCTCCAGTTGTGTTACCTCAAATGTGACAGCGGCGTGCTCGAGACGGTCGGCGCGCACCGCCAGCTCGTCCAGCTCGGCCAGTAGCCTCGCCGCGCGCTCGCGCTGCTCCGCCGCCTCCCTCGCCGCGCCGCACAGCGACAGCGTCGCCGCCTGTCGTCCATAATATATGAAAATATCGCATACAAATATTTACGAAGATATGACTAATTTCATTTTAATTTTTCGTCTTTTAGGTAAAATTTTAACTTTAAAAGCAGTATAACCATAACCCAAGAAACTTATTTCTTGGGTTATGAGTGTACGTACTGTTTTCCATTGTCGTCGTGTGTACTCTGTACTCGCAGGCGCAGGCACAAGAAGAGCCAACAATGTATTTACTTCCACTATAGGTTAATGGGACACGTGGCAGGATATACGCGGACGCTGTATGCAGATCATTACCCAGGTGCTGCCGCCGATGGAAGCGGGCATGGCCATGTAGCAGTCGAACTCCTTCTTGTCCATGCTCAGCGACTCGGCCGTCAGGTTCTCTATGAATGACACGGCGCAGCACTGCAACAAGCCACCAGTGCAAGTAGTCGTGGCGTGGACACAAGGGACGTGTATATTTACTACGTCAGCTGATCGGAGCCTACATTCGGTGATCACTGGTTGTACGCTGTATGTTATACTGACACGCCCAGCTAAACTGTCCTCCTGACGGCACCTGAGGCTGAGCACCGTCCTCGTGGCCACACGAGCACGAAAGCGAGGTAAAGTTAAGAGAAATGAAAATGTTTTCATTCAAAATAGAATTATAAAAATACTTTTCAAACGTCCGCATTAAAATCTGGCCCCGGTTCAACCCTAACACTGACCTGAGAACTATCGATTGGATAACTTTTAAAGATATACCCCACAAATCAGGGATATTCTTAATACTTAACATTTGAAAAGTTAAAACAAGTGTAAGCGAGGCGCAGTTACCAAGTTGGTGAAGTAGTAGCCGCCCTCGCCCGTCATGAGTCGCTGTGCGTTGCAGAAGCGCGTCACGAAGTTGATGTTGCTCACCAGCCGCGGCGGGTTCGCCTTCAGCACCTGCCGGGCGTCGTGACATATCTATACGTGTACGGTGCCAGCTCACACGGGGTCGAGAGCATTACGAAAAGTGTGATCGAGCGGGCCAAAGGAATTAATAAGGAAATTACTGAAGGTAGAAAGAGACAGTTACGTTTCATAAGTCGTTGTAGTAAGGTATGTACTTACAATTTGTATCACAGAAGTAGTTTTACTTCGGTCGTGGTGTTTAAAGCACGCTCATTTTTAAGGTCATGTATGTAATGTCATTTGGGCTGCCAAGACGTAAGTGGTCTGTTCAAGTTTGTAACCAGAGCTGAATATACGGTACCGTAAATATGAGCGCCGGCAGCAGGTCGTCGGCGGAGGCCGGCGCGCCGCACAGCGCCAGCACGTGGCGGCAGGCGCGCCGCACGCGCAGTAGCTTGCCGCCGGGGTGCGGCGCGCTGTCCATCCCAAGCACTTCTGTGACAATCATGCTGTCTTCGTAATTACAAATGTGTATAAAAGTGAAAGCGAGCAATAGGACCATGCATACGAGTTGCCCACCCTGTATACTGTCACTTCACGATGATATCATGTGAGCGAGAGGTACCTCCCCAGTCGACACGGCGCAATTTGTCTGCAATGCAAGCACGATACTATCCCTTACTGCCGTGCCCCGAGATGTGACAGTTTTTTTCTGCATTGGATTGATGGGTCTCTCTGCTCTGCGTCGTCATAAAAATTAATCCAAATAAATCTAAATCTAGAGCATAATATGGAAATAACTGACCGCTGATGGCCTTATAGAGGAGGCTGCGCGAGTTGGAGCATGCGCGGTCCACTTTGCAGTCGAGATGGCGCTCGCTGAGCCAGCCCAGCTGCTGGATGCGCTCCGACATGGCGCGGTCGGCGCGCTCGTCCTCCGTGCCCGCCGGTGAGAACACCACGCCCGGCAGACTGCATACACACGCACACATGAGCGCCTCACAGTCACACGCACGCTGACACATCTCAACTATGACTCATTCACGGTTTATAATAATTATTATGTACTTCCGCCGTTATTCGAGGCCTAGTAAACAGTAATTGAGATGCAGTCTTTGTTTCCGACCGTTTCTCTCCACTTTTGGTTCCAAATATCGCCTACAGAGGGCGCCATTTCATATGCACCAGGTGGTGCGCCCTTGCGCAGTCTTCATTGGCGTCTTGATTTCCGTGCCGTAAAGAAGAAATAAAGACGCTGTTAGCGTTCGTTAAAGTTATAAATTTATTTTACTAGTTTTAGGGCCGATTTTTCAATGGTCCGATAGTCAGATTTTCAATACAAAAAGGTAAGCAATTTCTTATAAAAAGTACAATATATCGGTCGGGGTATTACTACACTAAAGGGTTGTCTGGTTACATAATGTTTTGTGAGTTACCAGTATTATATTTTGCTACAGAGATTAGTGTATCCCAAGTATTATATTTTGATACAGAGATCAGTGTTTCCCAAGTATTATATTTTGCTACAGAGATCAGTGTTTCCCAAGTATTATATTTTGCTACAGAGATCAATGTATCGCACCAACGCAAAACTTCCACTCACAATGCGATTCTACGCAACAGTAACTTTTTACATAACAGGTTTTTTTACTGTCCACTTTGCAAAATGAATAGGTAAATAGTTTACAAAAAGGGCAAAAAACTAATATTGATACATACTAAACAAATATTTTTTTCTGTCAAATGCTAATGTCAAAATTACATTTTGTTTCAGTTTTTCTTCGGAGGGACCGGCCTCCTCGCCTCCCTCCCCCTCTGACGGGAGGGGTTGATTTGCGCTACAAATCTACAAAAGCCGTTCACTTGATTTATTTACTTATTATTAGTCGGTGTTGAGTATTGATCAACTGACAGCAAACCTCAACCTAACTAACCTCATTCCCAATTGATTTCGAATTAAGAATCCGTACTGGCATGTAATTTGTAATTCGTACTGGGGCAGTATACGCAATGTCAAAAAAAATGTATTCAAATATTGATAAAATGAATTGCGATTAAATCATAACATGCTCCGTGTTGTAATTATAATTGTTCACCTCAACTCTGTACGAAAATGTATAGAAGAAGTTGTATTTGTACTAGTTAAACATATGTTCAAGTAAATTGAACCTGTCAACTAAAATGGTCTCGATTATTCAATAACAAACCATTCTTGAGAAGATGGTTAGAGAAATAAATAGATAACTTTACTCTGGTTTGCAGATGATTGAAAAATTGAAAATCTTCAATCTACTGATAATCACCCAGATATTGTTATACGATAGATATATATACCTATATATATATATATACCTATATATATATGTTATATCTACCTATCTATCCAAGGAATGAAAAATCGGCCCTTACTAGAACAAAAAGTTATTCTACATTATAAATAAATTATTAATACTGTGTTACAAATACAGTTTTAAAGAGTCGTCTTTATCTTCGTCGGAAGATGAGTTATCGCGTAAGAAAATACGCGAGAAGCTAAAACGGAAGGCCGCCCCGAAAACCGACGGCGCTAAGTATGGGACGGTATTGGAACAATTCAGTAAGCAGGTCAGTGATATACAAAATTTTATTGCTACTACACCTGCGGGTTGCTTTTCGCCTGCTTGTAGTGCATTTATTTAATAGCTCAGATGCTGATCGTCTATAAATTGAGCAAAATTTTCATAATGAAGTACCCGCCGAGTCTACCCTCACTTTTGGTTTTAAGTTAACTACAAATCTTAAAGAACTTGCTATACCAAATACCTCTCAGGAGCATCTGTAAATGTTAAGCTCATTACAACATTTTAAATCGAATAATTGGAACAATTTTCGTTATTCCGAAATTCAAAAATTGTACAATGCTCGAACCTGGATTTGTAGAATTAGAAACGAACGACGAAATTAGCAATTTGAATCTAAGCCTAATAATTATATTGTTGCATCTGATAAATCTCTTGGCGCAATTACTCATGCTGTAATAATGCAAAGTGGCTCTTTAAAAAAGGATATATTTCAATTATTGATATATTATTAAAAGAAATTAAAAAGTTTTTTCCGGAGATTTTTAAAAGGTTTCTTTGGGCTGTTTGCAATTAGTTTGTGGACGCAGGGCGGATGGTATTGCAAAAAGAGGGATTGGTTTTTTAATTTAACTAAAGACAAATTTGTAAGAGAGTTTGAGAAAGATTCCACCCTCGTGTGAATTTTTATTTGACAAAGACACTGAAATTAAAAGAAATAATGACATGTCAAATAAAGTTTTTAACTTTAAACAGTTTACCTGCGCAAGAGAAAAGAATTTTACCTGGTTCCCAGGCTGCGCAACCTGCACCCAGTAGTTTTAATCAAACCGGTCGCTCACTGGCACCGTTTGATTCAAAAATAAATGGTATCTACCCGATCAAGGATTATGAACCCAAGCAAATAACCATACATGTTTGTCACAAGCAAGTGGCGATAGATTTTTTCGGTCACGGCCCTTGTTGCCATCCTCTGCAACACGCCAAATATCCTTGAGTAATACCAACGCCTCACGTGATAGAAGCAGAGGCGATAGAACATATTGACATAATATCAACGTTTCCGGGCGGATGTTTGAGCTTATATTCTGATCATTGGAGAAAACTGGTGCACCCAAGACTTTGTTAGATGTAATCGCCGGCTGCAATGCCATTGCGGGCAGAGCCTCCTCTAGTGTCACCTCTGTGCATAAAGAACCGGTACCAAACAATCCCATCTGTCGAAATGGTTTGCATAATAAGCAATATGATTGCGGAAAACATATTAGAGTCTGCACCCGAAACCGCCAGTTTTTTGGCAACCATTGACCCCAAAAGGCGAAAAAAAAAAGGTTTAATGCGTCCTATTTTCAATTTAATGAGATTGAACAAATTTTTGAAGGTGTCGAAATTCAGACTGGTTTCAGTTCAGCGCATTCCAGACTTCTTTCAGCCCAAGTACTGGATGATAAAAGTAGACCGCATAGAGGCCTACTTTCACGTACCAGTCCATCCTGCACATCAATTCTTCCTGAGGTTGGTTTACGGAGGTCAGCTACTGCAAATGACCTGTTTAGCTTTTGGGCTTGCGACAGCTCCGAAAATTCCGGTTTCGGCACTCAAGGAATTAGAGTGGTGGATGGCAAAGTACAGCAGAGCTCGCCTGCATCCGCGGAGAGTGACTTCTTACATCACAACAAATGCAGCAGACTCGGGGTGGGGAGCAGAAAAAGACAGAATAGCAATGTCGGGCGATTAGTTAAGAGGAGAAGAGTAATTTTACTCGAACCTCTAAGAGATGTTGCCTATTCCGAAATGTTTGTACCTATTCGTTCCTTCTCTCACTCATTCCTCAGTTCTACTACAATGCGACAACATATCAGTCATCGCTTACCTAAAGAACAAGGGAGGAACACGGTCAATAAATCTATTGAAACTGACATATCAGTTTTTCGAATTGCTAGATCGACTCGACATTCACTAGTAGCTCATTACATCCCGGGGAGGTACAATGGCATAGCCGATTGACTATCTCGAAAATCGGTTCTCCCCGAGTGGCAATTACTTCCGGCAGTAACGGGCCAGATTTTTATGAAGTGGTGAGTTCCAGGAGTGGATCTGCTCGAGTGTATGTCATACCAAAGTACGTCAGCTTCGTTCAACGAGACGTGACAGCTTGGAGACACAACGCTTTCACTTGGGACTGAGAATTCGTCCTAGCCTGGGTCTTCCCACCGCCGAACCTGATGCCGAAGTTACTGGTCCACCTAAATCGAGCGAGAGAAACGTGTCTCATTGTAGCACCGAAGTGGACCCAATCCTTTTGGAGGGCAGACATGAATCCCAGAGCCAAAGCCCCACCATTCACCATTCGCCACCTAGAATCCAAATTGATAGACCTGTCGACGGGTCATCCTCCTCCAAAAGTGAAGGATCAACTCTAAAGGTTTGGAAATGTGGGGGTGGTCTAGGGCAGTAAATACCTGGTCCACTCAACAAAATCTTTTATTGTGAGCGTAGTATCGCGTATCTACTATGAATACATATGAACCAGCTTGGGAACGATGGTTAAAATGATGTAAGCAATCTGGTACTTCTGTTACCAATCCTTCAGGGTCAGAATTGCCAAAGTGTTTGGCCGATCTCCACTTAAAAGAGACTTATAGGACAATCTTAGTACACAAGTTAGTAGTGTCCACCCTTTGCAGTGCCGAGGACAATGTCAAACTTGCTTCCCATGTTTTAGTAAAACAAATTTTAAAATCAATTACAAAGGAAAATGACATTAAGAAACCTCTACAGAAGACAATTTGGGATACAAATGTTTTAATAACGTGGCTGGAGAGAACTAATGTTAATATCGGAAGTCTATGGGATGTCTCACGACGTTGTGATATTTTTCTTTTGCTACTTGGTTGGGGTCGTGGAGTACTTAATTTAGTTTTCTAAGTATCTCCAAAGATCGTTTTAAAGATGTTGAAATAGTGATTTGTGTTACGTTTTGACCTATATATGGTATAAAAACTCGATTCTGGATCCCATGTTCAATCGGGGGTGGAAAATATTATCCAACTCTGAAAAACCTAACTTTGTCCTGTATTTTGGGTGAGAAAGGTGATTAAATGAGAAAAAGGTAAGAGAAAAAACTAACATTAATAATTTGTTTATATAACTAATACTCGGGTATTGAAAAAGGGAAGAGAAAAAACAAACATTAATAATTTGTTTATATAACTAATAACTATAATAGACCCAAAATCTGCTTCTAGAACTATGATTTCAGGCTAGGTAAAGTCAATACTCGGAGAAGCTGGCATTGATGAAGAACCTGGTAATGTCAGATCAGCTGTGGCATCTCGAAGTTGGTTAGACAGAGAGCCTTTGGATAAAATCTTGGCAAGAGCAAATTGCAAGTCTGTTAATACTTTCACAAATTTATAGAAGAAAGAATTAAATGTACTGTTAAAAACATGAATTCATTAGTAGACTTGTTTGAGCCCATACAATAATTGATTAATTGAATATTTTAATTTTGTGTGATGTTTTCATGTATTCTTTATAATGTTTATTTTGTAATTTTTTATGTACATAGGTACTTATTGGTTAAAATAATTTTCCACATGGGCATAATATTGAAATATATTGATGTTTCTAAATATAATACAATTATTTGCAGATAGTTTTCTTTTAGGAAAATCTTTTATCACATTGGCGTCTGTTCACCAGGCGATAACAAGCACAATCTCAATTACTGTTTACTAGGCCGCGAATAATGCTTCATTCATGACATGAGTTTAAATGATAGGTAAAATTCAGCTATTATAATAATATGTGTGTACTTCCTCATTTACGATTTTTTTCTTATATCTACTTTTGTAATTATTGTATGTTTTTTTGTGCCTGTTTATTTTTATTAATTGGAAAAACATAACACGGACAAACTCCAACTGTCCCGCATAAAACCGTGTTACGGAAACTGTATATTCTTCTTGCATACATTTTATCTGAAGTCTATATTCAGGTACTGTCTAACTGACTAGGCGAGAGACGACTGCCTGCCTACTCTCGGCCTATTTAAGCAACAGAAGACATACTCACTCGTGCAGAAAGCTCATGGCGTGCTTCTCCACGAAGTCTATGAGCTGTTCCTTGGTCTCCGGCTCCGCGTGCTCCAAGTGCACTGACGCGTCCATGTACTTGATGAAGCGCTACAACACAGGCGACATATGTTAGTCAATCGGTCCGAAGCAATTGAAAAGGCGTTATAAAACAACCAGCGCACCTTGAACAGTACCCAAAGGAAAGTGTGAGAACAGCTGTAGAATAAAAGAAGTAAACCGGGAATCCGCTTGGTCACGATGTGCAATGGCTCAGACCACGTAAGTTCTGCGTCTCTCAAAGAGCCCCAGTAGTCCGTATGAACCGCTTGGGACCAGTTCACCAGTCCACCGGACAGGCGGTGCCCGTCCCGCAAAGCTAAGGGTTATGACATCAACTCCGACCTGGTACTGCCTCTGCACGCGCTCTGATAGCTCGTCGACGCCCATGACGGCGGCGCAGCGGATCACGTCCATGATGAAGCTGTGCACGAAGAGACGCGCGTCCCGGTCCACGGCGGCGGGCAGCGAGGGGAAGCGCTGGCGGAACTCGCGCCTCATGGCCGCGTTGACCGCCTCGGGCACGCGGAACTCGGGCGGCCTGCGCTCGGCGGCCGCCTCCTGCTCGTCTGGAGCCAGCAGAGTTCATAAAATTAGTAGAACATGCGTCGGGTGAATATCGACCACAGCTAGGAATATCATAGACGATGTACGCTCCACACTACAATACACCGTATACCGGCCACAGACACAGCTAAGACAACATATTTATACAGAATTTCATGAAAAGCGTTGGAGCCAGCCGTTTCGGATATCCAGATAGTGTCTGACACTAGGATTTCTCGTAGCTTCAAAGCTATTGCATATAACCTCTTTCTCTACGTTCAGCCACTACGAATATTGTGCTGTTTATGTTTGTTTTGTGTCCACGTGTTGGTAGTTCGACACCTTACCTGTACTGCTCTTCTTGAAGACGCTGAACTTGAGCAGGTTGGCCTTCTTGAGCGCCTCGCTCTGCTTGAGCCGCTTCTCCTCAAACTTGGAGAAGGAGGAGTGACTCGTCGGCTTGACCGCTCGCTCCTGCTCGGGCTTGGGCAGCCTCGACGGAGACGCCTTCTCTGTTATATTCCGTGAACATCTTAGTTATTACAAATCCATTATACTTCTACTGCATTAACATTCTAAATGTGAAATTTTTGAGGATACATCGATACTCCATAGCGTTTGAGAGAAAAAGGTCTTGATAGTCGTACCAACAGACAGGCGGATATTACGCTTATTATGCTTTAAGGGTTCAGTTTTCTTCCGAAACCCAAAAATAAATTAAGTCGATACCAGCGACACAAAACGTGAGACACGCAACGCAGTCGGTCGGCGTGATATCTATTTTTTGTCATACTAATTCTCAACGGGAATTATTATATTTGTCAGCTCATTCTTGAGATTTGTTTGAACAGAACGTAAGCGATAAGCAATTTAAATGAAAGTCTAGCTATTGTTTGTTGTCGCACTGACTGCTGGCATATCGAGGCCACCGGCGCTCTTGTTTAACAGTAGACAGCATCTGGCTCACTGAGCTGACGTTAGCGGTAGTTAACGGCGCCGGCTCGCAAGTAGCCCGTGCGCCCGGAACTACTTCCCGGTCAACGACAGGCGCGCCGCGGCGTCAAGAGCTCGCTAATCTGTCGCGATTTGTGCGGATTGTTCGTCCAACCCTAGCGGCGGAACGGAAACAAGTCTAATTATGATCCGGTTTTGCTGATGTCTATGGGCGTTGGCTAATCGACTAGTGATTTACCTTTGCTGTTAAGAGACAACATGGTACACTTCCACCGTAAGAAAAATATCACTGTCAATTTGTGCAAATTAATCTGAACCTTAGTAGTTACTCAAAACTGTTAAGAAACACACCCACAATATGTGTACGTACGTAGACGTCGCTAGCACGAGGTAAATCCCTGAGAGATCAGCTAATAGCTTTCCTATAGGTATAGGTATACACATTTAATTTCATGACACCCGACGTGAATAACAGTTAAGGTCATGTCCGTTTTTAACATTTGTGATTGTCTGCCAAAAAAGGAAGGCCGCAACAGTTGTGAACACTAGCAAACAGTTACTAGCAACAGTTGTGAACACTAGCAAACAGTTACTAGCAACAGTTGTGAACACTAGCAAACAGTTACTTTTGGTGTTTCCAAAATAACTGTTTGATTCACACAGTTACAGTTTATTTCTGTTTCAGTATAACAGCTGTAGTGGAAAACAGTGTTTGATACATTTTATTCGCTTTGACCTCTAAAATCCCTGATTAAACTTAAATGTTCTTGTAGCAGTTGCTAAGTGCATCCACCTACCAGATTTTAAACACACAGTACCCACAACCCCTGATTAAAACGTCTGTTACATACGGACGAGCAAGTGCACATGACTAAACTATAAGGTTTCAGTTCTTTGCCATTTAGCTACAGAACCCTAAGGCACCATATTGGTAGTTAAGCATATATATCTTATGTAAAAAGCACTCCAGTCACACTTCTCTGATAGTTGCAATGAAGCAAGGACACTACCTCTTACTGCTACTATTTATTTTTATTTGATAAGGGGCAAACGAGCAGGTGGTAGGCAAGTACCGCCGCCCATAGACATCCGCACGACCGAGGTTATGCAGGGGCGTTGCCGTCCTTTAAGATGGGACTAAGCTCTTTTCTTGAAAAACCCCAAATCGTAACGGTTCAGAAATACCGATTATGGCAGCCGGTTCCACATCGATGTCGTGCGCGGTAAGAAATTACGCCTAAAACGCACAGTTGGGACATCAAGGGGGTGCTGGTGGAACTTAATATTTATGCCGTGATGTCCAAGAGTGGAAGTCCGCTGCTGGTTTTAATCCGAACAACTCCTCGGAACACTCCCCGTTGTAGATGCAGAGTTCGTAATGCCAAGTTATACAATAAATTTCAAGCTGATCAATAATTGACAAGCTTTAATCAGATACTATAATTAGTGTTATACATCTTTATAACAGATATTATTGGAAAGACATGATTTAAAATGAACTTAACCCTCACACAATTATTGACTATCAGTTACAACACTGTGATAATATTAACACAAGGTTGAGATTCCACTGATAACTGTATCACACTAACATGTGTTCCTAGCAGATGTACAGATATACCTGGCTGTGCTCAGTGCTAAGGATTTAGAACGGAAGGTCTCTATTATCTTGTTTTCACAATGGCAAGTATTTAATTGTCCACATGCAGTAATTGACACTATTCACACTGTTGCAAAGCACAAAATGCTACCAGCCTGACACTGTCTGGCTGTCCTATAGAGCCCTGTAGCCATACAGTGTCTGCAACGTACTAAATCAGTTATGTGATTGTGACTATCAAAGCACATAGATATCCTCACTAACTCTGGTAGTTGATATGCAATTCTTTTACACAGTCAATTACAGCCAATATAATGTAGGTACTGGGGAAGGCTAAGACTGACAAACCATGAACAAATTGTTCAGTGTCCGACAAAAAAATAAGAATCTACCTTAAACTTTATACAGCTTTTATATTTTTTGCTTCAGATCTAATAATATGATGACAGACACATTACTGAGCCAATGGAATGGTGATGTTGTTTTCAAAATAAAATGTTTGGTTAATTGCCAGTTCATCCACACCCATCATGATGAGATAATGATTAACATCATTTCCAGCTTCCTTGTTGTTTAGCAAATTTATCAAGAGCAATTACCACTAAATATATAAAAGATAAAGACTTATCTACTGTTCAATAAAAACTAAAGGATATATCTTACCTGCTCTCCTTTGTCTCTGCAGTTGTTTCCGATGGCATTCAGAACAATAACCCTGCCATTGTGGATTACCAAAGTAGTCACACCCGTTCTTGCACTTCAAGTCGCTTCGATCGATCCTTAGGGACGGCATCTTAGACGCAAAAATCATATATTTATAAGATCTTTGTAGGCTGTGACCGTACCACATTATTACAAATGTATGTAAAAAACCTGTATTTTTTGTCTAGCAAGTAACTTTTAATACTCTGCACTCAAAAAGCCGACCAAAAAGAGACTCAAGAGAAATTTCAGCCCATAATCGTGAAAATTTTACATGTACTTCTTTACCAAATATAACGAAAAGCTTACGTTTCATCTCAAAGTACTATTAACACAACGGCCGTTGAACGATTTTCATCGTTATATAGGCTGCTTCTTATCGCTATTACACTCGACTCATATTGATAATCAGGTAAGGTATTGCTTCGTATTGTTAAAAATAGAGTATAATTTTGTCTTACCTTTATTTAATATTTCATGGCTCAAATTCAAAAAGGTCAGTATTTGTAGGCTTCGCTAATCATAATAAGGAAGTTTTTTTAATAAAATAAATTACTAAGACACTTAAAGAAACAACAAAACACAAATTTATTGAGTTTATTCCAACAAAAATTCGGAATTCTGATTTGACAATTGACGTTTACGAAAATATGAAATATGACTTTGACAGAGAATTTTGTTATAAATTACTAATTATTACAGAATTTTCTCAAATGTTGAAAAGTAACAGAAAAGCAGAAAGTAAAAAGAATATTTTTTTTGGTTATAGATTACAGTTTGTATTTATTTTTCTAAATGTTAAATTTATTCGTGGTCCTAATAGTTTTTTACGTGCTGGCAAACTATGATACCAAAACTCATTTGTAGGTGGATTCATCAAAAGTATGCTTCCATGTTCCAAATTGATTGTAACTGCAACAATAATATATAAATAATAATAAATACTTTTATATATATAGTAACGTATATGATTATATTGAGTGGCAGAACATTATTTCAAAATGATAGCGTTACAGATAACAAAAACAAAATATCATGATTCGTCACCATAGCTACCAAATTTCAAACGATATTTACTCCTAAAAAATACAAAACATATTTTTGTGATGTGAAAGATACAGAGAAAAAAGTTTCTGTTTTTAAATAACTCAATCATCAATACGCGTCGGGAACGCAATGGATTACTTACAAATAACGGATGGACAATATACTAAAACTATTTACACAATGGTAAGTAACGCTATATATCTACAACTAGGAGTAGAATAGTTAAAAGAAAAGTCACAAAAAGAGCTTTACCAGTAAGTTAAAAACTACTTATAATATAGTTTTACTTCACATGCCACATTTTTCAGATTTCAAATTCCACAATGAATAAATAGTGGAAAGTAGAAGTATATGTGCACTAGTAGTAATAATCCTTTTTAAATTTATCGGTCAATTGCTGGATTTGGCCTTTTTCAGTTAATGCCGAGATAGCAAATAGCATTTAACCTGAGCTGGTACAGGTTATGTTACTTTAGGTTACTGGGTGGAGATAGGTAAGCACTACGCAGTTACTGACGAGCCGTTTTGTGATTTATGAAATACTAACGATCCACCCCAGTTTTATTCGTGTATAAGAGGGGCCATACAGACAGACAGCTTTCAGAGACCGTTTTGTATATAAGATCATATATGTGATAAAATGTTACTGTTGTGACAAAATTAAAAAATTGGACTTGGGTGTAATTCCACAACGGTTTCGCTCAATTAATGGCCTAACATGTTTGAACCCCGGCGTCATAGATTTTTATGTCTATGTTATGTATATACCTATTTAGCGTATGTAACTATTGAAGGTAATGAAAATCTATAACATTTCATTATCAAATTTATAAAATACCTGTATTAACGTTATATTCCTGTACAACATAGTTACGATATACTTACAATGTTGTGTCCTAGCAAATTAAGCTATGCGAGAAATAAGAAAGCTTCCAGCTAGCTCTAGCCCCAAAATGCAAAATATATATATATTAAATTTATTATAACAACACATTTAGGAGTTCGTAATAAAATATTTCTGGATATAAACTTACAAGTAAAATTAACTTTCCCGCGTTTAACAACATTTTAATGCGAACATAATTTTATGCAGCGCCTAAGCCTTTATAAAATAACACTCAGCGGAACTAGCCGTAACTACTCAGTTGTGGTCTGTGACCACAGCGGGTTCTACGGTCCGTTCGCGCTGACGCCTAGTTCGGTTTATCTAATACAATTATTGCAAACGATACTTAGCCTCGTGGTTTTGCGTGGCTACGCCGCCCGTACTCTAAAGAAGCAAACGATCGGTCGGAGATATTTTGGCTACAACATACACAACAAGCACAGAGGTACTCTAGTACTACTGGTTCTTCCGTGAACTGCACGACACAACACCCAACACTTTATGCCAGATTTATGGGCGAGACGATTGGAGGTACCACGGTCGTGCCAGTCAATCACGGCTGAAGAGATATGTATTTTATAATATGCGTTTCATAACGTAGCTAATAATAAGCCTGTCGTTATTATCAGTACACTAATCTCATATAACAATAGTCTAGAACCAGTCATGCCAGGCATCACGCCCATGCGGAAGCGAAGACAAAATTGATAAACGATACTTTTCAAGGTATCTCGTCACCTAACGCGATCCACTGACTGAGCCGTCGATTAGATTAACGTACCGCAGACAACACCGTGTTTACTGGTCGCTAATTAATCCAGCATTCAATATTGGCATATTTGGCTGGGTGGGAAATATGAGAAACTCTGACGCCCTCTGGCGTTTTCCATTCAATCAAGTGAAGAGAAGAAAACAGTTCCGGATTAACCATGTCGGTTCCAACACAATGACAAAAAACGAATGGCATTGTCTTCGTGGAGTGCGACGTTTTGAAATACGCTGGTCACCTATGTCATACGGGCCATCCAGGCAGTTGCTTTCAGACTCATTGCAAATCCGACCCTGCAAAAGGATCCCTACTTGCTTTGAGCTCTATCCATAACTTTATACCAACACAACATGCAAATGACCCGGAAGTCTGAACAGAGCTAAATGTTAGGGCGTTAGCTATAACTTTGGTGTTCCTTCATAACTTTTATTTTAGCATTGACATAGGTAATATTATAAATATAATTAGGATACTTGAAAATAAATTACGGTTAAAATATGTGCTAAGAAAAAGCAATATTAATACATAGGAGGACAAACAGTTGGCCGTCTGTCGTTTTGGACATGTTTCATGTCATCCACATTTCACCACAGCTGCTGCATATAGTGCACGGATGTGTTGTGTGGGCGCTGTGCCGGTACAACTTGGCTGCATTATTAAGCAGCGGCAGCTGTCGCTTTCACAAAAGTAAATTCGCATTACACGTGTCTGATATAAACTTATGTCGTAGAATAGTGTTCGTTGAGTTGTCGAGACATTCATTAGGCACGCGCGCAACTAAAGTTCTTTGTCTTACATTGTATCACTTTGTATACCTAGTGCTGGGGGATTACGTACCACGGTCAGAGAGTAAAGACTAAATATACGTACACAGGCTAAGCTCCTATTTAGCGAGCAAAATGGTTACCGATTTAGTATTCTGGTAGGGTTGGCACAGGAGGATGAAATTTTCCCCACCATGGTTCAAGCCTTCTCGTGGCGATGGGGCTTAGTAGCCTGGGGTGAACACAGGCGAAGATTCTTATAAGAGATGTTTAGATTAGGCGGTCTAGTAGACTAGTAGTCTATACAAGTAGTACTGTACTTGTAAATTAATAACAGCATAAAAAACAAATACTACATGAGCAATGTCACGGAGACTACCCGGTGATCACAGTATCATTCACGCTGCACATGCACGTTCTTACGTTACGTACGCACGTTCTTACGTTACGTACGTACGTTCTTAC
>JAFELO010001207.1:284348-301242 GCA_017140195.1 Eumaeus atala | reverse complement strand
CGTTACGTACGTACGTTCTTACGTTACGTACGTACGTTCTTACGTTACGTACGTTCGTTCTTACGAGTATTCCTTCAAATGGTCACATTCCCGAGCTCCTTTAGTTGTGCCCGTATTAACCGGACAATATAGATACGTCAAATAAATTGGGACAAACTTTTTAATGACGTTTTATCCTGTTGAATTGTGACAAATGGCGTCCTAATGTTTATCTAAGCTAAAAACTATAATAAATTAGGTCCCATATCTATGTTTCTACTCTCGACAAAGTTTTTTCTTTCTTCGCGCGCAGTGAAGGAAAACTGTTGAACATAGTGAATTTTTTAACAGTTTTTGTTCACTGTGTTTAAGGCCAAGGGCGATTTGTCTTATCTTCGAGGTGTTTCCAAACTTATCAAATATAAATGCCTTCACTATATTATTTCTAATCTCACCAGTCAACACACAACGCTGACAAAATCGTAACGCAAAAATAAGATCCATGGTCGAGCAGGAGTGAGGAACTGTAGAGCGACGTGTCTGGTTGTTGTTTTCATAAGACAGATAAAGATCTACATTTTAATAATTTGTACAATATACATGGTGTATTGCTGACTTTTGCACAATATTTGCTCTGCACAGTGCGCCTTACACGTTACAGCGTATTTTTATTTACTCAAATGACTATCATGATTGCACATGTAAGATGCACGGTGCTGCAGTAATAAATGTAATTATATTATATATTTGCATTCTATTAAGCTGCAGATGAAATATTTGCCTGCAACAATTTTACTATGATCAATATCGTTTTGTTTAGTAGGTGCATGACACGCAGGCCTTGGATATATAGATCCTGAAAATAAAAACAATAAAACAACTATTACGGCAGAAAAGTGGCCAACTCGGGATTGTGCTCCTGTCTGATGTTATTGAAAAAATCCATAATTATATTCACAACAGTCCAATCTTACTGCACAAATGTGTAATAAGATTAGATTGTTGATAAACGTGTAGACACGCTATGGTTTATTTTCACTTAATGTGACTAATTTAAAATTATTTCGTTCCAGATAAAGGATTCACGATTTGACGATGCTATAAAAGCTTTAAATGACTCTATCAATTTTAACCCGAACAGAGCTGGCTTGTCCCTACTCGGATACTGTTATTTTCGAACACAACAATTTGTAGAAGCCGCCAACTGCTACGAGCAATTATCTGCTATGCACCCTGATGTTCCAGAATACAAATTATATTTTGCACAAGCGCTACACGAAGCGTCAATGTTCGACGAAGCATACAAGAATACATTACAAATAACTTCACCCGAATTAGTGAAAAAAGTAATAAAATTACAAGCAGCCATTAAATATGGAGAAGATGACACAATAACGGCAAAAGCGTTGGTAGATTCATTTAGTTCTGATGATCCTGAAAAAGACATAAATCTAGGATGTTTGCTGTACAAAGAAAATCAATTTGAAGAAGCGTTGCAAAAGTTTTCGAGAAGTTTGAATATCTTGGGTTTTAATGCTCATCTACACTACAATGTAGCACTGTGTTACTTTAGACTGAAAGAATATCCTCAGGCTTTGAAGCACATTACGCTGGTCATAGAGAGAGGCATTCGGGACCATCCAGAATTAGCTGTGGGAATGCAAGCTGACACGTCAGAAGTGAAATCTGTTGGTAACACGTTAACTCTGCACGAAACTGCATTGACTGAAGTATTTAACCTTAAAGCGGCAATCGAGTATCAGTTAAAAAACTTCCAGGGTGCGAGAGAAGCCCTTTTGGATATGCCGCCACGACAAGAACATGAATTAGACGCAGTGACACTTCATAACTTAGCATTGACTTCAATTGATGTTCAGCCAAATGATGGATTTGAAAAACTGCATTTTCTGCTTCAACAAGATCCCTTTCCATCTGAAACGTTCGCTAATCTGTTGCTTCTCTATTGCAAATTTGAGTATTACGACTTAGCTGCTGATATTTTAGCCGAAAATGCACAGTTTACGTACAAATATTTAACGCCATATTTGTATGAATATTTAGATGCCATTATTACTAGTCAAACTTCTCCAGAAGAAGCATTTCAGAAATATGAAGATATTGCTTCAAAACATGCGGAACAATTAAGAAAACTAACTAAAGTTGTCCAAGATAGTCGATCTCAGGGCGACAGTGAACAAGTAAAGAAAGCGGTGAACGAATACGAAGAGGCTTTGGAAAGATATATACCCGTAGTGATGGCGCAAGCTAAGATATACTGGGACACGGAGAACTACAGTCAAGTAGAAAAAATATTTCGAAAATCAGTAGAGTTTTGTAATGAATCTGATATTTGGCGTTTGAACGTAGCCCATGTCTTGTTTATGCAAGAAAATAAATATAAGGAGACGGCAAGTTTTTATGAGCCTATTGTGAAAAAACAATACGACAATATATTGGAAGTTAGTGCTGTTGTCCTTGCAAACTTGTGCGTTTCATACATCATGACATCCCAAAACGAAGAAGCCGAAGATATTATGCGAAAGATCGAAAAAGAAGAAGAGCAACTGATATTCGAGGACCCACAAAAGAAATTTTATCATTTGTGCATTGTTAATCTAGTCATCGGAACACTTTACTGTGCTAAAGGAAATTACGAGTTTGGGATTTCAAGGGTTATTAAGTCCCTAGAACCATTCAACAAGCGATTGGGCACCGACACGTGGTTTTATGCAAAGAGATGTTTCCTATCATTTCTAGAAAATCTTGCCAAACATTTGATCGTCGTTAAAGATAATACTATAAAAGATTGCTTGCATTTTCTAGAAGGCTGCGAGATCTACGGACGCCACGTCGGTACTGTCATAGAGAGCCCGTTCCAAGAAGAAGATGCCAACAATAAAGCCAAGCAGACGGTGACGTACGAGGCGCGTCTGTTGCGATACATGTTCCACAAGCTACGCGGCATCGACAGCTCTGTCACTATTAACAAATATGAAGATTTGAAGTGAGTCACTCGCCTGTAGGTATTTGCTTTCTGTCGGCTCCAGATTTCCTTGCGTCTCTGTGTCTTAACATGAACGGCCTCTCTTCTCCGAAAGATACGGATGCGATGGGCATGTTAGGGTCGAGATTGGTTTCGTTGTCCCTGTGCTCGCCAATGTGGTCTTTGCCGTCCCTATATCTACAAATAAATGCATTTTCAGTTAAATTATGTAAATTCTCGTATCCAGACATTGTTTATTATCTGCAAAGATCTATGCAAAAAGTCTTAAGCGTTATTAAGTTGTGAATGACGAGCGTCCTATTTTGTTTTTTTTTTCAGTAGGAATTGGTATCTACAGATGTTCTTTTGAATAAATCAAGTAGTCAAGTGTAATTATTGAAGTTTACTCTTTAAAAAAAAATCCGCGTTATGAAGTGCGAGCTGGACCCGCACACTAAAGTTTCCATGCCAATATCTATAAAAACGGCAAAAAATAAGTTGGTTGTAACGGTAGACAACGGGTCTTCCATCCCAACCAACTTAATTTTTGGTTTGGTTCCGCAATTTTATTTTTTTGCTCAACGCTGTATATCTTTTAAAACTTTAGCAAGACCTTTCGTACTTTCGATAACCTTTTTAATTCAATTTGTTCCTATCCTTAGTACTTGATGCACTACATCATACAACACAGATGATAATAATAATAATATATTTATGGACTTGTCACGCTACGTTAGCCCCGTCCTGTGGTAAGTACCGTAAGGACTTGTGCTACATGTACTAGACAACGGAAATATATTTAATACTCTTAATTTATATTTTTAAGATTTTTATTATAGAACTACATATAATACGTATATAAGCATCGTGACCTTAGGCGGGATTCGAACCTGCGACCTCTGGCGTAAGACGCGGGCAAACCGACACGTTAGCAACTGAGCCGGCCGGCGAGCGGAATGTCGGTCGAGATGTCGCAAGAAATTTTTTTGTAAGCAAGTACGGGTAAGTTTAACTTACTCTACCATTTCGACGGACATATTTGATAAATACCTTGTAATGTAATGTAGCATTTTATAATTCCATAACTTACTTGTTTACTAAAGCGAAGTCATAGTGGATTCCTTTTAGTTTGTGAAGCAGATCGCGCAGTTGTAGCACCACCGGCGGCCACGGCAGCGCGGGCACCCGCAGCCCGGAGAACGTGTAGGTTATACCTGGGTCACCGTACGCTACGTGCAGGCGGGGTACGGGGTACACTTTACCAAACACTCTAAAAGTAATATATTATCAATTCTGATGTCCCGAATACTGTCAGTAGTTATTCTTAAAGTAATTTCTACTTGCCATCCACCCCGGCTCCGCTAGTCAATAAATTATAGATTAAAACCTTTTGGTAATCATGGGCTTCATGAGTGAAACTTAAAGGAGATTTCAAATAATCGGTCGATCACATACAGACCACGTACAGCTTTTGGGAATGTTGTTTTATAATAAATATAGATTACTAATATTGTTGAAGAGTTAGTTTATTTGAACTCGTTAATCAGAGTCTTTAAGTGTTAAAAGCCGGTTACACGTTGTATAGTGTATACCATCACGCTACGAGGCGGACGATAGAAGAAACTAAAAAAAGTCTGTAGGACCAAAGATACCATAACACATTTGACATCTCTCAGAGTAAACTCATTTGCTCCTAATATGGGTCCGAGCGGTATCAATATGTTACCACGCCGTCACACTGGTAGCGCGGCATAGTCGTAGAAACATTGTAAATGTTTCAAAAATTCACCAGTAGATGTCGCTAGTACAGGAGATTAACAGATTTACCTCTGAGATTTAAGGGCAGATTCAGAATGGTCATGTACTTGTCAAATCGGACAAAAATTGCTGGTAGTATCTTTTTTTTTTATTTAAGGAAGAGGTAGTGCTATGCTGCATAGGAGGAGGTAGTACCATGCATAGTTCATGACACTACATCCTTCTATGCAACGGAATTGGGTAAGCAGGAGCGGGGAGATACCTTTCGCTCACATAATGCCGCCGTAAATTGATACCTTCAATGTCGCGGTTTGTGAACAGCCGGTGGCCCATTGAGGGGGGGAGTAAAGGAGGGCAACGCATGAGCATAGTAATGTGATGTTCATAGGCGTCGGAAGTCTTACAAAGGCTCACATTCTCGTTTGCCCCTATTCTATAAAAAATATCACTTGTACAATGTGGCCCAACGCACATTTCAATACATATTTGGATATGGATATGAATTTCAAAGAAAAATACGTTTTGAGTAAAATACAATTGATCGCCTACTACTTCATATTTATTCATCAGACTTCTTGTATGCAACTTGCACTCTTTCACTCATCAAACTACTTGTATGCAACTTGCACTCTTTCATTCATCAAACTACTTGGATATGGATATGAATTTCAAAGAAAAATACGTTTTGAGTAAAATACAATTGAACGCCTACTACTTCATATTTATTCATCAGACTTCTTGTATGCAACTTGCACTCTTTCATTCATCAAACTACCTGTATGCAACTTGCACTCTTTCATTCATCAAACTACTTGTATGTAACTTGCACTCTTTCATTCATCAAACTACTTGTATGCAACTTGCACTCTTTCATTCATCAAACTACTTGTATGCAACTTGCACTCTTTCATTCATCAAACTACTTGTATGCAACTTGCACTCTTTCACTCATCAAACTACTTGTATGCAACTTGCACTCTTTCATTCATCAGACTACCTGTATACAACTTGCACTATTTCATTAATCAGACTACTTGTATACAACTTGCACTATTTCATTCATCAGACTACTTGTATACAACTTGCACTCTTTCTTTGATCAGACTACCTGTATACAACTTGCACTCTTTCTTTGATCGGACTACCTGTATACAACTTGCACTCTTTCACTAATATATTTTCTACACTTACGACCATCATCAGCTATACCGAGAAAGGGAAACCGCTCATAAATGCAGACATTGTCTTTAGTAAATAGTGGAAATGATATACAAGTAGTTAATATCAGGAATTTCCATCAAGTGACAGTGCACCCCACAAACTGTATGTTCGACTATTACTTGGATGGCCATTGTAAGTGCTCCATCGATTTCGTTATGCGTGTACAACTGCTGTGACGTTTGGATTTTTAACAATAGTAAATCTTCGATAGAAGGGGGGGGGGGGGACTCTTGACTATATCGAAAATTAGCACCTCAAATCACGAATGCTTTACTAAATTAAACACAATCTACCAACACCTACAATATTTTTGGTAAAAAGAAATATTATCCCCGCTTTACATATAGGGCAGGTAACGTGTGATCTGTATGGTTATGTCACCTCACAACTAGAAGGTTGCACCAGTAGTTTTGGAACCACACCGCGACCCGTACAGACGAACGTGACGAAACTATAAGGATTCCTTGTTGACTAGGAACCCTATATAATGTTCTATGCCATGGACGCAAGTTTCCGTAGTTGAACTTTAATGCAGATGTGTAAAATGTGATCTATTTCATTGGTCCTACAGTACATAGCATGCACAGCCAGTGCACCGCGGCGACGTCCGCATCCCGCATCCGCGCATTTATAGTAGCATCTGGTGGTATAATATCGCTCAGAACCTCCTCAATCAATTTAAGAGGGCAATCCCTTATAGTTATATGTACCTATTGCTATCACTGTTAACTTCCTTTACAAAGAAATGGATAACAAGTGACTGACGAAATATGCACATAAAATTGATAAGTCTTATATTAAATGTGTGTGTGTTAAACCTACATGACTCCTCCACTTACATAATGAGGTAACTGATGGTGTTAAATTTCATTTTTAATTAAATGAATAACTTACTTAACCTTAGCTAAATCTCCTGTAAAGTATTCCAAGCATTGGTCAAGCTCTTTATACACATCATTCGCGATTGTTCTTGGTATAAGCACCGCGTAGTCGACGTCTAATCCTGCCTTCTTTATTGTTTTCCATGTAACTAAACTGAAGTCAATGGATTTTAATTGCGATCCCATGTTCTTGTCCTGTTAGGATCGCGACGTTATTCGAAAATATTGGCCTTCAAGAAAAAAAAAACCGTTTTAAATACCTAGTAGCAGTATTTATACTTTTGGTCATACTACATGGGCGAGAGATCACGGGATAAGTTAGGTGTGGTTTGTAGGAGTCTGTACAAGTAGGGGAAGAAAGGCACAATTACATCATCTGGCGTTGTGGATAGCAATGAGTATCACTTTGACATCAGGTTATCAGTGGTAATAATAATGATACGCGTTAGGCAACTATAGAAGTTTACAATAGCTCTTTTCTCATGGCCCGTTCAGAACCATAGAGAAAATTTTACTAAAGGATTACATCTACTTTGTTTACTCTACTATATCCTCTCGTTACTAAGAATATAATAATATTACAATATGGCCGGATACTCATTAACCGCACAAAACAAGACGGCATAGCCATAACTTTTAGCGGTGGACAATCGGGCAGCATCGTTTCAGCTTGAGGTACTCCCCGGTCTTGCTGGCTCGATTATGCACTCAAATCAGCAATAGCTAATTTGCTGAGAGTAATCCTTTTGATTGTTTGCAGTGACTTACAGGCAATGAAAATAGTTCCTGCAAGTCCCTGAAGCTAATCAAAATGATCAAGTAAGATCCAGTCAATGAACTGCCATGAAATTAGCATTTAGCGTGGTCGAAGTATTTCAAGCTACTATTAAAATGAATGAAACAGCTGACGCCCGTGTTAGTCACATACGATATCCAGTACGGCCCCGGAGGACATAAGATGAGGACACCTTGGTTATGTACCTCAGTTCTCACCTGGATTCCATCTTTTATGATGGCCACACGGCCTGCTACATGTCATCATGACGTAACGCATGACACATTAAGTATATAACACACGGCACCTGCATATATTATAATTATAATGCGTTGTTTTCCTTCCCTCCTCCCCAATGAGCCATCGGACCAAAAAACCACATGAAACACGACTGCGAAGCTGTCACTTTGAGTTGTCATGTAAGCGAAAGGTACCTCTCCGGTCGTGCCGGTCCAATTCCTCTACAATACATCATGGCACTCCATCATACTTACTTACTCTTTACTGCCTAAAATCTAGTTCTTTCGCCTCTTCCCGCCTTCTCAATTGTTTTCAAAATCGTTTCGTTCTTACCCTCCAATAATAAAATTATTAATCTTATCAATGACGTACTACAATTAACAGGGCAATTTGTTAATTATCACGCCCACATGCTCCCGTAACGCGTAGACCGTCGATGAACTCTGGGAACTGTGTGAAATGACCGGTTCATGTAGAGGTCTAGTGTTCCAACAGGATTTTGCCGTCATTGCAAATATTCGGTTATTTTATACGTGACGTAACCCTCGCCGACCGCGTTCGCAATCATGAACTAAGAGAGAGCTCAGGTATGAAAGAAAGTGTCGGTGTAAAAATGAGAAAGGACATGCTCTGTTGGTTCGGACATATAGATAGAACGGTGAAAGATTAACACCCGAGGAAGACCAAAAGTGGCATACCATTATCATTACAATAAAGCTACTTTTACGGATTTTATCGCGGTTTATTTGATTATTTATCTAGCCGGGTGGACTGAGATGACAGATGTCCTGATGTACCAAGTTTTTAAAAGTACCCGAAGAATTTTAATTTTAGTTGTTCCGATTAACACACACTGTACTTATTATATCTTACTGTCTTGAGGTGTTATGTTTACTTTTCGATTTGATTGTGTTCACCACTGGGTCCCAAGCAGAGGGAATGTCCCAGCCAACTTCTCTATTGAAATTTGGATGTTTTTTTAATTTCAATAGCCTCACGGATCACCCTTGGAAGGAATCGGTGTTCCCTAATGAGGATTTGCGCTCTATCAAATCTAATGTAATGGCAGGGGCCAACTTCGGCATGCTCACAGACAGCAGATTTTGTAACACGTCGGTGTTTCATATCGTCTATATGTTCTCTAACGCGAGTTTTTATAGATCTTTTAGTTTGCCCTATATAGGAGAGTCCACAGTCACAATCAAGCTTGTACACTCCTGCATCTTGCAGAGGGATCATCCGAATTTCAATAGAGAAGTTGGCTGGGATCTTCCCTCTGCTTGGGACCCAGTGGTGAACACAATCAAATTAAAAAGCAAACATAACACCTCAAGACAGCAAGATATAATAAGTGGTATACAGTTTGCGTTACTGTAAAGCTTCTGAAACGTCGGGCTAGATAAATAATCAAATAAACCGCAACCGCAAATGACTAACATTCGCGTAAACTTAAGACATCAATACAATCATCAGATTGACCGGGTACTACTGTCCGAATGTGGTGTCAAGAATCTTCGCAACCGGCATGTCTGCATGAAGAGAGTAATTAATTTGGAGGAGGCAAAGCAGGTTATGATCGCGGTGTACGGCATTCTGTTCTCTCTGCCTACCCCATTAGGGTGCTAACGTGAAGATGTGTCGTTGTTCTTGCTGTCACTGCCCTACCACCAGTATATTTTTCAACGAGGTTCTCGTTAGGCTATATTCATGCTTATACTTATAAAAAATCTAATATCGGAATATCCACAGTAAAACGGTTACAAATTATTCACATTTGTTATTGTGAAGCAACAATGTGGTTATCAAATAAGCCACAGACACGTCAATGCTAGTTTGTCGAAAAGCACGCAATTCGAGTCCCGGTTGGATCACTTTGTACTTACATTCGGAAATACTTCGTAATTTCTAACTTTTGGTAAGTAAATATTCTAAACTTAAGTCTCTTTTATTTACGGACCCATAAACTAGACAAAAAGGAAGTTCAGAATCTACTCCAGTCTAGAATCCTCATTATGCTATAATAGTAGAAATTAATACATTCCCTGGTCATAATTAGTACAAATTGTTAAATTTTACAGGTAAATTGTTAAATTTTGCAGATAAGTTATAATTTGTAGTGTATTTTCAATTTCGATTCAAGTCTATTACCATACGAGACTTGCTGGTGCAGTTGTACAATGCTCAAGTAATCCATAAATGTTGCAGGCTTGATGATATAAATATCTTATGTTTAGATTTCTGTATTATGTTTTTATTATACAAAAACATAGTATTGTATGTACTTATGTGTATAAATATATAAAATTTATTAAATTTATACAGAACACTGTATATATATTTGTTGTCTAGTAACCGTAACACAAGTCCTTACTGTTAACATGGCTAGGCTAACATAGTGTGAACGTACCGTGGATCTTATTATTATTATTTTTTGTTATTTATTTATTCATTAAACTATAATGCTGACATACCTATACATACATTTGTCTAAATTAATCATAAATGTTGCAATTGTTCATCAGCGCATCCTGTCGACGCATAGGTCTCCTCCAACTCTTCTCAATGTTGTATATCCCGTGTGACACGGGTCCAAAGTGGTCCTGCCACTTTTTTCAGATCGTCGGCCCATCTTCAATATGGTCTGCCTTTCCGTCTTTTTGCGAGTTCTCTCGTATCCATGTTGTAACAACTTTTGCTCATTTTTCTTTTGTATCTCTAAATAAGTGGCCCGCCTATTTACATTTCTAATTCTGCTTTTTAGTATGACATCCTCCAGTTCTGCAGTGTTTCTTATGAATATGGCCCTTTTTTGTATGACATCCTCCAGTTCTGCAGTGTTTCTTATGAATATGGCCCTTTTTTGTCTCTTTTTGTGTACCCCAAAAGGCTGCGCTCCATGCTTCTTTGGCATGTCTTTAGATTTGAGTATATTTAGATGTTAGTGCCCAGGTTTGACATCCGTATGTTAGAACTGGCAAAATACACATATTGTATACTTACCCTTTCGATGCCAGTAGATTTGTTTTTGTAGGTTTATATCCTTCAGTGACCAAAATTTCTTCCATGACTTGGTAATTCTCCTTTCTACTTTTTGTTCTGTTACTATCACTCCTATACCATCCCATTCCAATTGTCGGAATATCTCTTCCAACACACCCGAAAAAACTTATAGGTGAGTGTCCTCTTGTCGAACCCCCTTTTTAATTTCAATTGGTTCTCCTTTGAATTCTGATTTTATCTTTGCTGTACTATTTGAGTATATTTTATGTATTATTCTCATGTACTTTCTCGATACCTTGCTTTATTAGAGCTTTACAAATATAGTTGTGGTCTATAGCATCAAAGGCTTTGTTGTAGGCAATGAACCCCAGATATAGTGGGAATTCCTCCATACTCTTGTGCTTTTTCTATCAGTTGTTTGGAAGTATGCACGTGTTCGACAGTACGGTACCCTGATCTAAATCCTACTTGCTCTTTAGGCTCTTCTTCATCAAGGTTTTTTGTCATTCGGTTAATTATAATCTTTGAGAATACTTTATATATACATTCGGCATCGAACTTATGGGACGATACTTATTTACGTCCTCTTTGTCGCCTTTCTTGTGAATGAGCACTATATCGGTATTAGTCCACTGAGTCAGAATGTATTCGGTTTTCAGGATCTTGTCATATAGCTGTATTAGGGGTTTAATTGGTTCCGTCGGATTGTTTTTCACTTACTCGTTGGTTGTATGATCTGGCCCTAGGACTTTATCATTTTTTGTTCCGATTGCAGTAATAACGTCACTCTAAAGGATTTCTAGAACATCATTTTTTTGACACAGTAACGTAATGGTATTTTTGCTCTCTGTGGCACTTGAATATTGACAATCGTTTTGTTACTTGCTGGTTGGCAAAGTTTTTATTTTGGGAATCCATTCTTTTGTGTCCTTCAGTTCTTTTAGTGGTTTTCTCACTCCACCTGTTTCCTTGATACATTCATTTATGTACTTCTTCTGTGCTTATCTTTTTTATGTTGACATATTATTACTTAATGAAGAAATATTTTTTTTTTAATTGTTGTTGTACTTTCCATTCTGGTATTAATTGTCTGGTCAGTTGGCTCAGTATTTCTTTGTTTCTTTTTTCGTGGTGTTATTTGATACATATTACTTACTTCCGTGTTATAGTATTGGTGGATTTTATGGTCTGTTGTAGTAGTGTCGCTTATGTTATTGCATGTCCTTTTGGTTGCCGGATCTGTTGTTCGGATCTGAAGTGTTGCCTGTTTTTCTTTGGTTTTCCTAATTTCATAGTTGCTCTCACCATTCTGTGGTTCGTGTTAAAGTCAAATTGGTTTATAATTGATACATGTAATTGAACATTGTATAAATTTAATAAACTTATTGGTGCTTATATAGTCAATTTCATTACGATATCCAGGCGATAGCCAGCACTAAATTGATCATTCTTTGACCATTTTCGCTTCTTATTCCAGTGTCAAAATTTCCAATTATCTTATCTTCTCCTTGTGTTTGTGTTCCTATCCTACCATTAAAATCCCCCATAACAATAATATTATTTCCCGTATTTTGCAATATTTGCGTTAAAAAAAAGTAGAAATTATTCCTGGAATATGTGTTAGTTTTGGTGGGTGCATAGATTTAAATAATGGACCATGCCTTCTCGGAACCTGGTATAGCTTTATGTTAAGAACTGCTATTCGCTCGGAAATTCCTTTGAATTCAATAATGTATTTCTTTAAATGTTGTTTAAGATGAATGCTACTCCATATTGCCCTTTTCTTTCTCCTTTATAATAGAAAACATAATTTTCATGTTCTACTATTGTATCTCCATTTTTTCTGGCCTCACTTAATCCAAGTATGTCCCATTTTATGTTTTCTAATTCTTCTTCTAATTCTATAATTTTTTGGGGGTTGGGGGGGTGGGGCTCCAGGGTACCAGCCGGCTTGAAGATTAATTTGTGTTTTTTTATTAGCTTTTTGTGTTCTTTTTCCGGCTTGGCTTGTACGGTAGTTGCTATTCTTAGAGGATATATGCTACTTTTCTGGTTTTCTGTTCTACCTCTTTGCGTATTTTCAGCTCTTTCCTTTTTGTCCAAAAGGTTCTTTAGACCAAAATGTTCAGTGATATAGACACCCAATGGTAAATATTTCTTATTTTTTAAGTAATTTGATTTTCCTCCATAAGTGTAGAAGCAACTAAGATAGATATAGGTACTTTTTCTCATCCTCTTTTCCTAGTCCATAAGCTTTGTTCAACTCTCACACATTCCATTTTTCTCCTCCAGTACTTTGTCTAACTTTGTTGAATACATTTAAAAGTAGATGCTGCAATTTTTCTTTCTTTTTTTCTGTTTTGTTTACACCGTGAATTAGGATGTTGTTTTTTTTCTATGTTCCCTTTCTTGGTCTTATATACTTGTATGTTAATGGTTTCCTTAAGTTCTTGGTTCTAATGTGATAGTGGTTTGAGCTTTTCCTCTATTAGCTATGAGGCTTTCTTTTAAACTATCAGTCTGTTTCCTGTATTTGGTTTTCATTTCTATTTTCATTGCTTCCATTTTATCTAATATTATTTTTAACTGGTATTCCATTGTATTCTTTTTTCTTTTTATAACTTTTCTACTATATTGGTATATTATTTCATTTATTGACAACACTTTTGTGCTGGCAACTCACTGCTAATTATTTTTGATATCAGCAGTTATTTTGATGTCGAAGGTATTTTCGCAAGTCAATATTGTTCATATGTAATGTTTATTCTTTCAAAGGATAATTGAGATGATATTTAAGTAGTTTTTGTTTGATGTCACTGTAATTGCACAGGGCGTGTATATGTTATCAGTTGGTTTCAGGTGTTCTTGAATAAGGTTGTTATTTTGTTGAGAAACATTGACTTATGCATGCTATATTTGTTTTAAAACCACGGACAAATTATTTATGATGTTCACTTTTTGATAGCCGTAAATGGAATTTATTCACATGTTTAAAATATTATACATGTTATATATTTATTTGGAAAGTAAACAGTTGTTGTGTTAAAGAAAAACCAAAAGGGAAAATGCAATAGGAAATGGAGAAGATATATGACATCATGGCACATGTAAACAAATACATCATACACTTGAAATTAATTTTAATTTGTAAATAATTATACAATTGTTTAAAACTGGCAGTTAGAAAAAAAATGAATGTCAAATATCTTTTTAATCTGTGCGGAAAGCAGGTGGTCGACACTTCCGAGTAAATTGCCGAGTAATTAAAAAGTCAAAGTAATGACAAGCCTATATATTTGTAATAAGGTTCATACTTTCTTATTAAGATATAGTGCATGAAGAACCATACCAATATTACCGAAAAAAAAGTATCTTAACTATCCAAGTTTAAGTATACCAAAGTACCCCATTAGGTACAGAGATAGTACTGTCAGTACTATCTCTGTACCTAATCAAAATTCCTTGGTAAATCTGTTTGGTAATATATGACAACAGTGAAAAAAGCAGACATCCAGCATGTGCTTATTTTAATGCTGCTTTAAAATCAAGTGTAATTTCTAGTTTGTCAGGCCCCTATAGCCATAATTCAGATTGTGAAATTGACTATAATAGCATATTTATATCTTATCTGGAAATTACTGGGTTTTTGGGGCATGCATGGGAGGAAGAGGCTGGGTCACAAAATGTTGGCTCTGAAAATGACCCTGTGCTGTCTTTACCTTCAGGTATAAGTTCAGAAATTGAACATTTTGAAAATTCACCCTAACACCGCTATCAATCGACATCGATACATTCTGAAATACTTTACGTTGCACCTCACTATTTACGTGATTCAGTTGGCATGGCAGCTTTGATTATTTTGACGATTTCAATTTCTGAATAATGGTAATGTTCATCATGCACACTTATGCGTCTGTGTGAGCTCGGTTATGATGTTCTAAGTGCCAACCCTTACTAGTATTACATTCTCTTTGAAGAGAAATAGATACCGTTAGCATGGCGGGGTTTGCGTTTAAATACTTTATAGTTTCTGGAGTGAAATATAGTTTGTGTGACAGAACTCCGAACTAATAACTATGAACGCATCTATTGAATGTAACTTGGATTAAAACAATAACATGACCATACTTACAAATTGAGTTTATGTGCTAAGTCGTAATATCAATATTTAAAATTCTCTAAATTGTAATATACAATATAATTCACAAATTAAGATGAATATTATTGAGTTCGCAGTAGTCACTTGTCAACTGTCAAAAAGGAGTTGTTGTTGTATAAATTCGTCCTTACGGACAGGCTAAAATCATCTTTAAAAGTCTTTAGTGCACCATTTTTTTCCTCTTCTGTCAAAAAAGCGTTTACACAAGAGATATGTCTTTGTCTGTCTAATCCATACAGAGAATATAGATAAAGAAAGCCATGGGCAAGCCTAGGACGACGAGCGTCCATCTTGATTAATAGAAAAGGGAGATGTGAAAAAATATACTATCTTTGTTTATCTAATCTCGTATGCGCAGAAAGAAATTTGTTAAAAACATCCAGTACCAATATGCTTTACCCCTTAACTTTTGCGTAATTTTAAATAAAGTTCCAGGGACCCCATCCAGGGCCCGTGACGTAGATTCGTTTCCTCATGTCATCAAAAAAAAAAAAAACATCCAACACAGATGCTAGGTGGCTGTGATATAGCGCGACTCTGTGTGATCACCGGCTATCAACTTAGGACTTTAACCTAAATTTAAAGCGGTTAATTATAGGGGATATGAATCATCATCACAAAATATTAAATTGTATAAATAAAGTAAAGAAAAGCAATACTTCTACATATTTTGAGTCGAGTATAGTTATTTAATGATTATTTTCATTCTCTATAGTATATTCTCCATATTTGTATAACATCAGAGGTCATATTGTAAGAGATAAATCAATACTTGGGAAATGTGATATATATAAATAACCAAGACGCAATTTTATTGGGGTTTTATCACATTGCATTTAAGATTTATTTTGTACTATTATTTCATTCTGATCTTAGGTTATCTTGCTTTAGTGTTTAAGTAGCCCCGTTTGGCAGCTTTATTAGCACAACGCCGGTGATGAGTCCACAACTCTGCTGTCATGAGAATCAACATTCATTTGCATCAGTGCGCTCGTTAATATAAAAAGTTTTGTGTCGAATTGAAGTATCTTTTTTCCGTACAATGTTGTGTGCGAAAGAAAAGCTAATAATGTTAAATTTAATCGAAAAGTACAATCATATGCTATATCTATGGAAAAAAGATAATAAAGACTATTTAAATAGAAACTTAAGAGATAGTAGTGGTAGACCTGGTCTGAGGCGATAATTAAACTATAAAATAGCGAATTGAGAACATCCGTTGAAACTACAATAGAGAACTAAGGACGGTAATAAAGCTTTGAATTTATATGTATCTAAAACTTCCTCTTCTTTATTTTATTCTATCATTAGATTTAGCTGTAACAATTTAAATTTTTGCACGCCGATTGATCGGCAGACTGTGTGATGAAACTGATGTTTATACTTATAGGCCTAATTCGTAGCCACGACACATTCTTGCAAATAAAAATTAATAATAATTATAATAAGAATAAAAAATTATGTAACAAATTATTTCTCATATTACAATTTGTATTTAGTAGTAAAAAATGACGTGAAAGGTGATCTCTATAAATCGGTATAAAATTACAATAAAACTCAAAAGCTCGTACTCCATAATGTCATAAGGGTAGCCGTCAATACCTAACTGTCGTGAACGGCTGACTGAAAATTAACAAAGAGTAATACTCTTAATTTAAAAAATAATAACATGAAATTCTAGCGAATGTGGTGTAAGGCTTTATGACTCAAGTTTTCTGGATAAATATATGAAATGAAATGAAAAATGTTTTATTCTGTAACAAAAATTGCTGACACACTAATAGCAAGGGCCCCTGCCCTGTATTAGTGGTTATCCCGTATTACTGGGTGCCAAGCTCCTCTACCCCCTAGTGTTTAACAAAATAAAACAAAATGAATTTAAAGGATACATAACAAAT
>JAFELO010001207.1:244076-284244 GCA_017140195.1 Eumaeus atala | reverse complement strand
CAGCGCCCGCAAGGCGCGTACTATGTGGCCGTACTGCGGTTTTAGTTAGCGTATAATACAGGGGGATTTAAGGAACTGTAGTTAAAATATAGATATAAAATTAATTTATTCGTGTCAAGTTATAATATCTGTCTGCCCGGACTGTTATAATAAAGTATGGTTACCATATTACGAGGAAGCACTTTTTAACATGTTATGGGCAAACATCGAACGCTGTCACGCGCCTTCGCCCACCCCACGGCGCGTGAGTCTCATGGCCCGGGCACTATAGTGCCGAATACCAACAAAAACCGCCACGAATGCCGTCAGTGCCGAATCCGGAGGCGCCCCGGAACTACAGTTCGCCAGGCACCTCGACGTCTACTCCACAGCAGCGTTGCCCCGCACCACAGGACAACCCCACCAATTTTGGTACAGTGCAATGGGCTGATGTTACCATACTCGCCCATCAACTACAAAGTTACTGTGGACGCATCCGTGTAGCCGTGATGTTAAAAGGAATTAGGTACTCCGTAGAAACGAAAATAAAAACACTCAATAGAAAGAAAATTGAATATTATAAGGCAGTTTATATCATCAATAAGGAAGGTATCTTCTGTTCATGACGGTTGGAATAATTTTGGAGGAACATTTGAAACGCATGTGATCCAGTTAAAAAATGTTCATTGTTTGCCGTTGAAGTACATTGTATATTGGTATTTAACAAAGCACTGTAAAAAAACGATTATATATACATTAATTTATAAAGATCTTAGTAATAACTAATAACCCAGTGCTGATGATTATCTAGCTTTAATTACATATCTATGTTATGGTCAAACAAGTAGAAAACGTGATTATAAGTGTATTTAAAGTATATGTTAAATGCCTTTTTAGGAAACTGTGTCTAAAATTCATGAACTATAAACAAAATTTGAGTTCAATAAAATGTGATGAAATGAAAATATATTTTATTCCAAACATTATTCTTACAAATCTCTAATTGAATGTCGACATTATTATAGCAGTAGTTGTGCGTGGAAATAGGCGTACCCACGCGCAATACGTCTAAGTTATATGTACGCGTTGGCCTCGGCCGTCGGCCAACCGCCGACTGTAAATAATGTTCATAATAATATCTACAAACATGTTGTACTTTTTTTTTTGAAACGCATTTAGCGCCTTCACCGGCCCTGGGTGGGGTCCAGTGGTGTGTGGGACTCGCGGCACATGATAGTGCCGAATACCCACAAAAACCACCGCGAGTGCCATCAGTGCCGCCCTTGGTGAGGTGCCCCGGAACAACAATCATCAGGGCACCTCTACGGCTAGTCAGCCTCCTAAGGGACCAACTCCACCTCCACAGAAGGGGTTGCCCGGCACTACAGGACAACCCCACTGACTTTGGGACAGTGCAATGGGGTGAGCTTTCCATCCTCGCCCCTTGTCCTGTGCGCAAAGGCCACCTCCTGTTGCTCTTAGGTCCCCTCTTCTTATAAGAGGGGGGCAAAGATCCCTCTCGGTTTGCCTGGGTTCACCCCAGGCTACTAACCCCACCGCCACGACAAGGCTTGAACCATGGTGGGGACCATGTTGTACTTAGTCTAACCATAAACATTTAAATTTGGAGTCCGTAATTTTTATACGATTGTTCATTATTTTCTCATTTTGGCGACAAAATATTGTACAATATTTTACAATGTTAAAATATAGTGAGGTGCTAAAGAGAACATAATCGCTGTGATTGCACTACACCAAGTAGTTATGTAGGTCCAACATCTGTTTTACGGGCTAATAACATGTACAATGAGGCTTCCTCTGTTAAGGTCTAAGAAATCTTCCCAATTAGGCGATAGAGGGCAGCGTGGACCTTATTCGACTTCATTAATGGTTTGGCGGGGTATAAGCTATCAAGTGACTGAGCCATATTTTTGTGACAAAGGTATCAAAACGTCGGCGCAAGTGTATCAGGATACCATTGATAAAGCTCAGTCAACACTGTCTTGGTTGGAGTCGAACGTCTCCGACTTCACTGGAGCTGAAGACCGGCCGTCGTCTAGTCCCGATTTTAATCGGCTGGATTATGGTTTATAAAGAGTGCGACTTCCTGTGTTAACTGTCCTCAAGATTTAAAGGATTGTGTTACAGCCAACGGAGACCACTTCAAATAAGTTTTCTATATTTTTAATTGCTTTATATTTGTGTGTAAAAGACACACTGTAACAGCGAAAGTAATAAATATTATTTGCAATTAATATTTTTTTTCTTTGTTATGTTATTTATGACAAGACTAGGTTATTAGACGATTAATTACTCTTCTACTTTACACCCTTATTTGTTCTGTGCTATCAGTATTTTCTACATTGTCATAGTAATGCTAAGGTATAATTTTTATTTAAAAATCTCATAAATTTATAAGAACAGCAGTAATTGCTGACCGATGACATCACCGTCCGCACAGGGAAGGAAGCAGTTATTGTAGTACCATATTAATACAAATTCTATATTTTGTATATTTTTTTGTCGTGTAACTAATAATTTTTCATTACTCATATTAGCTTCACCCCGTGGTTTAAGAGTGTCAACTGCGTAGCAAATAACATCCATCCCGGGGAGGGGACAGCTCCGCAGTACCCACTCGTATCCAATGTCCCACAGTATTGGACCTAAAACTGAACCCTGTAGGACACCACATATAAATCTCCTCCTGACACATCTACCCCTTTGATCCTCATACACCACTTTCCTATCGGAGAGGTAGAGTCGAACAGCCTTCCCAAGTACAAAGGCACCCCAAATTATTTAAGTGCTTCTTGTATCGTACTGTGGGGAAGACTGTTAAACGCGTTAGCGATATCTCACGACACCGCCACCACCAGTTCGCTTCTGTTTTCTGCGTCCAGAGTCACCGATCGTAGGCGCCGAAGGGCATCCACAGTCGACCTTTGCGCTGACGAGTCTAGGGCCCAGACCATTCTCCAAATGCCCATTGAGGCAGGATGCTATTACCATTTCTAGGGCTTTCCCCTCCTCGTTCAGCAGTACCACTGGTCTGATGCCATGTCCGGTGTTCGACCACCCTTGGGTAGTAATCGGAGCCATTTCGGATGCTTTTGGGAACTGTCCAGTCCGCATAAAGAGGTCGAACAGCTCCCGAAGCTTTGACCATGCACCCCGTCCGGATCTGGTGCTTTCCTTTTGCAGCGGTATAATACTCCTCCATTTCGGCGTTGCTAACGGCAGATGGAACGCCTGCCTCACTCTTTTCATCCGGAATCTGCATAGTCATCTCGAGTGGAGCAAATCCTCTGGGAGGTTCGGGAAATAAATCTCCGACTATACTTCTCCGCCGCATGGGCTGAAGAGTCTCCGTCAGTGGGGCCGATTGAGCGCAAGTTTTGTTTCGTGCCCTCAGATACGGTAGACTCCCAACGGTAGGCTCAAGACAATCAATCAGCGCTTTCCATGTCGGTTCTTTGGCTCGGCTTATTGCCGGCTGTAGGGTTTTCTTCTCCGCAATGTAAGCCATGTACAGCCGACCATCGCGTCTTTCATCACGCAGGTAACGTCTTAACGTCCGCCCCTAGTGTATATATACATATACACTTCGGGCCCTATTGCAACCGATTCGTATGTCGGCGATTTCCACCAACCAACAGAACACGCCCGTCGTGGAACGTACTAACGTAGTACGGCTGGACGAAATAGGTTCTGACATGATTGTCAGCCGTATTGAGACGTATCGGAGAGGCTGAGGTGCGGGTGAGTCCTACGATGAAATATCTAGGACTCATTCTAGATGGAGAATGGAGCTTCGGCCCATACTTCCGTCACCTTGGGCCAAGGATTAAAAAAAAAATTGCGTTGGTCTGACTGCTTCCTAATGTTGAACGACCCAGTTCTCCATGCAGGATACTCCATTACGGGGTTTGCAGAAGTATGGCCTTGTACGGTGCTCTTTTGTGGGCAGATGCCATCACCACGACCAACAAATCTGTGGACCCAGCTCCACAGGGCACAGAGTGTTACAGCGTTGAGGGTCATAATGGTAACCGTACAATTTCTTGGGCGGCAGCAACTGCACTTGCCGGTAATCCACCGTGGGAGTTTGTGGCAGAGGTGCTCGCCAAAGTTTTCTGGTTCACTGCAGAGTAGAGCGTCCGAGGCGATCAGCTATCGCTGGAACAACTGCAGGGCTTTCGCGGACAGGGGGACGAGGCGCCAATGTGAAGATGCGGACCTGGCGCATTCTACTTACGCATTGAGCCTGGTCCTAGAGGGATGGATGCGCCGCAGGCGCAAGGCCATCTCTTTCCGGATGATACAGGTACTTACCGGGCATGGTTGCTTCGGTAAGTACCTGTGTCAGATTCACCGGAGGTAGGAGGCTCGCTGACACGATTGTGGTCCTGATGAGGATACGGCACAGCAGATGGTTGAGATGTGCCCTAGGTGGGCCGCACAGCGCCACAACTTGGTAACAGCGACGGGAAGGATTGACCTCTCACTATCGAACGTCATCCAGTCGATGCCTGAGAATGACACGACGTGGATGTCAAATCCTTAAAAGGGGCTGCAGAATAACAAATTGGCTACAATAAGATTTAAAAGGTTTTCATTCTTCGCTACCTGATTAACTATGCTCAACAAATTCTTCTCCGCATTTTCCTTTTCTTTAGTTAATTTGTCTGAGCGCAACTTTAGAAAAATATTTTCCTGATGTGAAATAAAATATAAATTCTGATAACATGAATGATGTGAACGCTTGATTTTCATTTTTCCATGTGAATAAAGCCAGAGGGAAGAATATGGAGAATGGCCAGCCTCGAAGACGGCGGATGGGAGTGTGGTTAAGGCGCTACGCGCAATTATTATGCCACTTATGCCACTTATGCCACCTCCGCCTGACCCCTAGTCCCAACTAGGGGTCAGGCTGCTGCTGAACCTGACTCCATTGTACGACCCCGACGTTGGAGTGGAATGATCTAGGTTGTCTCATTGGCCCCCTTAGTGGAGGATTACGGTTCCCATATACGGGACTGGCTAGTCGCGGAGGTGTACTATTGCTAACAGATCCGGGGCACCTCAGCAGAGGTGGCCGAACACCCGCGGGATTTTAGTGTGTATACGGTACAGCCGCGAGCCCCACACTCCCACCGAATCCCACCCCAGACTGGTGGCAGTGCTTAAAGCATTTCCCCGCGAAAAAAGAAAACCCCTCGGTTTGCCCGTGATTATATGTAGACCTCGTAAATGGACTTCCTCAGGTTAGCGCGTTTAAATAAACAAACTGTTTAGCTTTATATTATTAGTATAGATTTAAAAAAATGTGCATGTTATAATACCATATAAGTTTTAGAATAAAGGTGATCAGTATAAAATTTACCTGTGGTGAGAGAGGAAGGAATCTTTAACACAGCTCACAGAATATTCTCTTAGCCTTCTAACAGCTGTTCCTCTACTAAAATCGCTTTGGTATTCATATAGCTTCTGAATCATTCCACTGTTGTCTTTCACTGCCCAGACGTATTCTCCTCTTGTTTGTACTCCATATTTCAATGTTGAACTTGTGGTCCTGTCATTTTTGTATATTAAATTTAAATTGGATTTTGTTTTCGATATTTCGGATCGTTTTGAATAATCGAAATTAGAAGCGGACTGATATTTTGTAAGAAACGCCAATACCTGTTCTTTGACATTACTTTTCATAAGTTTATCTTTAGTTTGAACAACAAATTGGCTACAATAAGATTTAAGGTTTTCATTCTTCGATAGATATACCTGATTAACTATACTCAACAAATTCTTCTCGACATTTTCCTTTTCTTTAGTTATTTTGTCTAAGCGCAACTTTAGGAAAATATTTTCCTGATGTGAAATAAAATATAAATTCTGATAACATAAATAATGTGAACGATTGATTTTGATTTGTCTCTGTGAATCATCTATGTATAATGCGAATCTATTCCTTGCCAACGTCTCCAAATGATATTTGAGATTTATATTTTTATTTTCTTGTACGGTAATAAATAACAGATTCCTCAACTTTCTTTTCTCTTCCATCAGATCTTTGACTCTTTTTAATAATATAATGTTCAAAAAGTTGTTTAAATTTTCCGGAGCCTTATTTCTTTTCATTAATATAATACTTGCCAAATCTCTAACATAATTTGACCAGACATTATACATGCAAGTAAAATATTCAAGCAAATACTCAATATACGTATATAAAGGTGAATACATTTTTTCCAATTTTAGTTGAGCCTTTAAAATTATCCTGTTTTGAGGTTTGACTATTGAAACAACACAAGTCATTATACAAAACATAAAATACAATAATAGATAATAATTTTTCGTTTCAAAGTTTTTGTCTTCTTCGCCAGACGTGAACAAACTGATATTGTTTGATTTACCGGTGGTTGTATTCAAATGTAATTCTAAAAATTTGATAAGGAAAATATATTAAAGACCCTCTTATCTATAGGTAGGTCCTTGTTAGACCTTAGATTAGTATTCAATGATACAAGTGTCAGACGGTGTGGGAGACTACGTAAGACAACGGTGATAAGTCCCAGGAAGAACTATCCAGAAGACAGACAGAACTCACACGGAACACCATCAGTATCATGTATCAGTTATCCATATCTATAGTATATAATGTTATATAATGTGACACACGCATTCGGCTACCTATGGCTTCCCTACTATACCTTAATTATCTCTCTGCCTTGACTAGATAAGTACCTAGTCTACCAATAAATAAATTTAAAATATATTTTTTAAACAGAAATCCTTCTTTTTAAATGATTTTTGATACTCTAAATTGTAGTCAATACTTTTTATACTGTATCTCCATCGATAAGTTATTCCAGATTGGAATATAATCCCATATTCCAATCTGGAAATATATAGGATAATGTGAGACATATAAAAAGAATTCGAGTTTACCTCTTATAATGATATTATGTTTAACTAAGAAAATGTCACTAATGCATAAGGCGACCCACAGTAAGATGTTCAAACTAAAAAGCCACGTTAGTGCAAGAAACATGTCTAAATATTTTATTGTTTCTACGATAAACACTAGGTATTAAATTAATTTTATGTTATTTCTCATTAGTACACGCTGTACAATAAATTTGAACAGAATTTAAAATACACAATATAAAAAATCATAGCTTAGATTTTTGACAGATTTTGTCATAATTTTCAATAAAAAAATATTTGACAAGAGATTTTTATCTTCAAAACTAAAACGGTACAGGCCATTAAGAGGCGCTATTTGAAGCGATTTTTTTTCCTGCGATGTAGTTTAGTTTTAATATAATTTATCAAGACATATCAAGTACATATATAACGAGTCTAAGTTTACATGACGATAAATTTATAAATTGTATAGTCATAAGCTTCGCATGCACGGAGTAGATAATACGTAGTATTTCCTTAAATATACTGACGATAGATAGCGACTGTGAAAGAAGTAGATTAACAAGTTACAAGTAGAAGTCAATCTAATATTACATGCGCAATGAGCAGAGAGGAATGTAATAATTTATGTGGATCTTCATGGACTTCGGTAGTCGTAAAAAGGCTACGACTTCTCAATTTCTCAATTACACGAAGATTTTATATAATTAATTAGTTATTCTGCGTTAATCGACGCAGAATGCGCTTATTGTATCATGCAGTTGTGAGGTGGTACATTTGGATTTGTTTTGATTGATTATGTTTATAACTGGGTCCCATGCAGAGGGACATTTTTTTTTAATTTACAGATCAGATCATCCTACCTTACTACTACTAGCCTTACAGATCACCCTAGGACGGATCTGTGTTCGTTCGCGAGGATTTGTACTTTATCGGATCTAATGTAATCTAATGTAGGGGCCAACCTCAGTGTGCTCAGATTTCCTATTTTTTAACGCGACGGTGTTTACAGCAGACATCTGCTATGTGTACTTTCACGCGAGTTTTGATTCATATTTTTGTTCGTCCTATATAAGAGAGACCACAGGCACAATCAACTTTATTCACTCTTGCATCTGGCAGGGTGATGTCGCATTTCAAATGTGGTAAAAATTTACTGATCTTTTCCGGCGGTTTAAAATATTTTTTTATTGACGCTCGCTTGAGGATATAGCCAATATTGTCAGTGGCCCCTTTACTAGGGCTGATTGATAACTGGCCGAAACGACGAACTCAAAGAAAATAGGCAAACAAAATTTATTACATTATATTCTATCATCTTTTCGGAAATAGAACGCCAAATTCGAATTTATTCGAACTGATAAAATTTGTGTGACCTAGAGCTTTGTCTGCCTTAAATTTTCTCAACAATGGAAAGAAAAGAAATTCATGCTGTGATAAAGTTTTACGTTTTAAAAGGGAAAACAGCAACCCAAACTAAAGTCAAGCTAGACAGTGTTTCAGGTAATGTCGATCCTTCATTAAGTACAATTCATACCTGGGTAACTGATTTTAAATGAGACAGAACTGCGCCAACAGGTCTGACCGTCCAAATGAAGTCACGAATCCGGACATGATCAAAAAATTCAAAAAATCTTCTTGAATGATCGACGCTTAAAGTTGCGGCAGATAGTACAGATGGTAAGCATTTCCTCGGAACGTGTCTTTAAAATTTTACACCAACATTTGGAAATGAAAAAGCTTTACGCGTTGGGTGCCGCGTTAGTCTCTGTCCACCAAAAGCAACGTCTAGTGGACGATTTGTCGGCGTGTTTGGCGCTGTTTAAGCGTGATACTAACGAGTTTTTGCAACGTTATGTAACAGTGGATGAAACATAGATACATCATTATAGTCCTGAAACAAAAGAACAATATAGGGAGTGTACTGAGAGCAGAAAGCCTGCGTCGAAGAAAGAAAAAACGGTTTTGTCTACCGGCAAAGTGACGGCGACTGTTTTTTGGATTCTCGAGGGATAATTTTAGTGGATTATTTTCAAAAGAGCAAAACAATAAATGGAGAGCCTGCAGACTTGCTCTAAAAATTTTGTGAAGTAATCCGAAAAAAAACGGCCTCATTTCGCCAAAAATAAAGTTTTATTCCACCACGACAACGCGCCTGCGCACTCGTCAAGGGTTGAATGATTAAAACTTCTAATAAAGCTAAATAATTGTTTGTCGCAACTCCATTGTAGATTGAATTTTTAGTTTATATTGTTTAGATGGTCGAGGAATAGGGTTACGTTATCTTTAGGTAGAATCGTGAAAGTATCATCAACATACCTCTCTTAGAACCTCGGTTTAATTGGTGAGGTTTACAGGGCAACGGCCTCAAAGGCGTCCATGAAAATGTCTGGTGTATCCATCGTTACGTCGTCTACTTCCTCGTAGAATTGATTATTCTACCAGTGTAGCCAGAAGTGAGTCAGTGTTGGAATAGCTCAGCATATTCCAATGATAAGTCATCATTTGTTAGCTTTCTTGAGACAATTGATGTGCGTTCGTCTATTGGTAAGCAAGTATATAAAGATTGTATGTCCAAGATTACTATAGTTTCACTGTCATCGAGATGTAGTCGTTTTTTCTCATCGACAAAGTGATATGAATCCCTTGTGAATGTTATTGTGTGTACACTTAGTGGTGATAAAACACCACTTTTAGAAGAGGTAGTGCCATGCTGCACAGGAAGAGGTAGTGCCATGCATAGTGCATGACTATACATCGTCCTATGAAACGGAATTCGGCCGGCACGACCGGGAGGTACATCTCGCTCGCATAATACCACCATAAAGTATCAACTTCGGTGTCTCGTTTCGTGTGGTTTGGGACCGTTCAAGTATTACTTAAGCAGATTTATTTACTTCCTCATCCCCCTTGTCAGCAAAAGTGAGTAAGGCTCTTACCCCCTTCCCTCATGCTTACGTAAACATTTTTCGATTAATGTATTTTTTTCCAAATATTACAATTATAATGTTATAATTATAATTTAAAAAATAAAAAAAAATATTTGGGATAGAGATTAGATTTAATTGATACGTTATTCAACATAAAGTAAGGGAAAATATTATAATGTTACGAACATAACAAATTTATTTTAAATTTTCGGTACACGCATTACACTCAAATGAACAGTCTTCGGTCCATGAAACCCGAACCCATGACTCTAAGTTTTCGATGATATTGGATTGCTGCTCAGTGTTGTGAATTTGCTCACTTCCATCCGTATTTGGTATGTCCACGTCGTTCTCATCGAGCCATTCAACATCATGGTGCTCTAAATTTTGTTAAATGCACATCAGTTCCTAAGCACGACGAGCAGCGACTCTTACAGGTCTAACTTTCCTATCAGTGTGCGTATTTACTCTTTTATCAATGTTTTCGATGTGACGATTTAGTGACTTGACGGAAGAATGATAGAGACCACACGTTTTGCATGTTCGACTTGATAGCCTCAATTTTACCATCGGACAAAAATAATTGTAGGTCATTTGCAGGAAATCTTTGAGTGAAGCACTTAAGTGTAGAGTTAAATTGACTGGAAAATTAAGAAATTGCCTTCCTTCATCCAAAACCAAGCCATCAACTGTTTGTTTTATTTTTACAGGTGGTGGAAGAAACATGTTGTCTAGTAATCTAAATAGGCCACTTCTTGGACGGCAACATTCTGTATTTTTTACATTTTACAATTTGTAGGAAGTATTGGCTTTCACGCACATGTTCTGAATACGATTTAATGTGTGGAAAATCAGGAATATCTTGTTCACTTGCCCCAACATATTTTGCAGTAACATTATAGCCATCAATTTCTATTGAACTCCATACTTCAGCTGATACCTTTCCTGCAAATTCGAAATTAGTTCTTTCTAAATGTTCATCCATTATAACGCCACGTTCATCAAAGTGAGAACCAAAATGGTCATGAGGCAGTATTAAACCAGCCAGTTCCCGACCAAGAGGAGCCATTCTGCGCTCTACTGTTATACACACTTCTTCCAGGAGCATTGGTAGCTAAAAACAATGCATCGAGATAATATCGCTTCAAGTGTTGTATAGCAAGCCCTATGACTTTTTGATAACGTGGATTTTCATCTGGCCCTCCATCAACCGTCATCGTTACCACTGGCTTTACTAGTCCATGGTTTGTTTTAGCTAATGGTCGAAACTCTCCATTTTCTAGAAGTGACTTGAAATCCTGAGCATGAGTATTAGCAGTAGATAAACTATGCTTTCCACTTCGAGTAGCGTTTTATGTTGGTTCAGAATGTCCAACGGCTTGTTGTCCAAGCATACTAGAAGTGATTTTGATACCAGCATAAACAGCTGGTATTAATTTATGACGCTCAGCGATTACCCAATCATGATCAGGCAATTTGATTCTTTATACCATGTGCATTAAAAGAGGCGCTTGCTTATTTACCGCAGTTACGTCAATAGGGACTCGAGCTTTATCATCTTGAGATACAAATATACTTGATCTGGTCCAAGTATGGATGTTATGTTTTGTAAACAATGGATTGATGCTTCAGCGAACTTGCTTTCTAAGTGGCTTTTGTGGTGATCAGTTTCAGCCCGAATGAGCTTAACATGGACTGTCGATACATGTCTACGTCCCATTACAGAATTAGATTTTCTGGGAATCAAGCGAAGATATGTCCCACTGCGACTAATGTCAAATCCTATTTTACATAATTCTTGTGTGAGTTCATCAAGAGTACGCTGCGAATATATTCCATTCGTCTTCTATCATCTGCTGTACTCCCAAATAAAGCTATATCCGCGATTGTTTTCAATAGTGATGGTTGATAGCTTTCAAGATTAGGACGTTCCACTGAATCTCCCAGAGGTACCTCTTTTTCTATTTCTGAATTTTGATACAAATATCTTCTTTTCATATCATCCCTGTGTTTCTTCTGGGCAATTGCGTTTCGAACCTTTCTGTTTAAAGACTGTTTTGCTGTTTCTATTTCCTCGCGTAATAATCTGTTTATTAACGTAGCACGGCTTGGCATAGTATCTCAGGCAGAATACATAGCATTCAGATTTTTTTCGAGTAGAACAATCTTATTTTTCATAGCTACCTGAGAAGGTTTTGCTCTCTGTTTATCAGCATTTTGATTATTTTCGCATTGATGATATTATTCTTTAATGGTTTTTTAATATTTGAAGCGGGCTGTAAAATTTGTGTTTTTTTTTCTGCAGGTTTCCAGGTAGTCCTTGCCTAAAAATAAAAATTTCCTATGGATTCCGCTAAATGTTCTCTTATTAAGCTACATAAATATGAAGTATGCAACAGAAAACTGCATTTAAAGATTATTTAAAGCTCTACTCGGTTCTAAAGCAAGTGCATAAGCGTATGCATTATTTGCGGGAATCCCCGAAAAAGCGTTTGGTTTTCATGCAAAGACAATGTGAGGGTTGCCACTCGTGTAAAAAGGTCTCCACTGCCAATAGTGATCACGTAATACTTGAGTCGTCCCTTTGTGAGTGGCCGGTGGCCCATTGAGAGGGTGGGAGGAGCGTCACGCATCGTTATAGTAGTTTTGTGGATGCTCATGGCCGTCAGTAGGCGTAAAAAAGGCTTAATTTCTCGTTCGCCTCCCTATGCTATAAAAAGACTTAATAAACCGCGATACACTCCGTTAAGGTAGTTTTATTATAACAGAGAGGAATGTATCAAGACAGAGAGTGTACTACATTTTGTGTCTCTTTCTACTCAGCCTGTAGCGTTTTAGGTAAGTAACCGGTCCTTTTATTATATATTATCTCCATGGAGAAAATACCTACCCCATTATGGTGTATAGTGTGGACGATTGTCAATGCATATTGACATTTGGCAATTTCTCGGATTTAATGAGAATTCACTTGGAGAGAGAAAATTGGAAAAATTGATTATAGCACATGTTTGTGATGGATCCACGAAATTTGTCATTCATTGTGTTTAAATTTGTTTTGTTTTAGTGTTTTGTGTTGCTTTTTGTGTATTTGTGTGTGAAAGGTAAGTCTCCGTATTAATACTTCTGATGACGAGATTGCTCATGACGACCAGTTCGACTCCTCTCAGGTCTGCTGATGCTGCTCTCTGTGGCCTCTTCCGGGGACTGGTCGCTTAGCCTGTTGCCGGGGGAGGTTATGGAACATACATCCCAAACTACCAAATGATCACGTGCCAATGATGAGGTTCGGGCTCCTGTCCCTAAAAGGATTGTTTCTGCCTCTGCATCTATACAACAGGTGTACAATCACCCAAGCCTATTTAAGACCAAGAAGTATACAGACGCAGATTTAGGACCGTTTATTGTACATGTTTCCCACTCAGAAGACCATCCTTCTCCCGGTGCTACCATAAATCCCATAAAATTCGGTCAAGTTATGACAAACTCACGAGTTCAATGAATAAAAAACGACGGAATAGCTAAGGTTGGTAGAAACATGATTAGCGTGGAATTTTCGTCTCCAAAAGCTGCCAATGATTTTCTCTCTAATCCTGTTTTACTATCAAACAAGTTCACGGCCATTGTTCCCACTTACAATATTACTCGTATGGGTGTCGTTCGAAATGTTCCCACAGAGATGTCAATGGATGAATTTGTTAGTTGTATTAATATCCCAGATGGTTGTGGTTATATTCTAAAGGCCAGACGTCGTAACCGAAAGTCCTCGATTGATGGCAATACTATTTGGATCCCAACTGGCTCAGTTGTGTTGACATCTAATGGTCAGGTCCTTCCATCCAGATTTTTCTGTCTATACACTGCCTTACCAGTAGAACTCTCCCAGTTCCCCACAATCCAGTGCCTCAGCTGCTGTTGTTTTCTTCATGTGGCTGACAAATGCCGATATGACAAATGCACAGGTCGATCGTGTAATGTCACTTCACTTGAAACCAAATGTACAAACTGTGAAGGTTCACCCTTCTCCATAGATAAATGTTGTCCTGAACATAACAGACAAAAATCTATTAAATCTGTCATGGCCCAAGAAAATATTTCATATATAAAACCTGCATCACGTTTCTCTGCAATAAACCGAGCATATTCTGATGTTGCTCGTACTATTTTCTCCCCTTGCCAGATTCCAAGTACCTTTGACCTTAGATCACTTAGAGCCTTCCCAACCTTCCCAATCTTAACGCCGTACAATAATTTCTTCCCATAAACCTCGAAAACCAGCTCCCACTCATGGATATGATCGTAGTGCTCATGAGGCCATTATAGCACAATGAGATCCCCCATCTTCTGCTGACGGGACTGCCCCTCATAGGACAAGGGAGTCTGGGGATAACCTTATGCTGAACCTAATTGATCTACTGATCAATATGATATCAAAAATGAACGCTTTTCCTTTACCCGACAATGTTGCCAATAAAGTTAGTCACCTCATGTCAGTCATTCAAGTTCCCACTAATTAAATGGAATTCAAAAAGTATTCGTCCTAAAGTGCATGATATTTTTAGTTTATATAATCTGCATAAAGCACTGGTATTTGCTGTTTCGGAGACATGGCTACTTCCTAATTCCTAGTTTCGGATAAGGGGCTTTTCATGTCTCCGAGATGACAGAGCTGATGGTTAGTGGGCTGGCTTTGTTAATAAGATCAGGCCTTCCTTTTTCACGTTTGTCTCTTCCACAAATCCCTCCTGGTATTAAAGCTGTTGCTGCTTTAACTCAGGATGTCTCTGTACTCCTGATATATATTCCTAATCCTTCTGTAGTCCAAGCTCGTGATTTAGTTCCTCTTTTTGCTTGCTTATCTGGTAAGTTCCTAATTTTAGGGGACTTTAACTGCCACCACCTTGTGTGGGGTAGTGTACATTATGACTCCTTTGGTTGGGATTTGGTTAAAATGATGGTAGTCCGACTCGTAGGACCCGCACTGATCAGAGACCTAGTGCAGTGGACTTATCCTTTTACTCCCCAAACTTTAGCTCTCTTCTAGATTTGAGAGTTTTACATTATTCAAGTGGATCACCTTCCTATCCTTATTACAAATCCTTCCATTTCTTCCAATAGTTTCAATAAAACTCCTCTTTTAAATTATCAACTGTCAAAAGCAAAATGGGAATGGGAAAATTAATATCGGAAATTTAAAGGTCTATTATGATATATTTCATTTCATGCCTGTCGTCTTCAGCAGATGAAAACATTCCACTCAAAAAACATGCCCCATTTGAACCTTCTCCACCTTGGTGGGATGCAGAATATAGTGGCATGGTACACCAAAGGAAAAAAACTGAAGAAACATATTGTTTACATATACTATATATTGTTTACAATAATTTCCTTGTCATTAAAAGAATATCAGCCTTGGCAAATTGTCTTTTTTAAAAAAAAGAAGAGATTAGCTTGGATATTCCTCAGTTAGCCCGTGTACCCCCACAGTTTTATTATGGAGACAAATTAAACGTGCCTTTTTAGTAAGAAATTTACCAAGCAATGCCCCATATCTTTGGTGTGAAGGCTTTGCAGATAAATTAGCTCCACCAAGTGTTCCCCATCAGGATTCGCTATCAATCCGTTTACTGTCCCTAAGTACAGCATGTAGCAGATTTGAGGATCCATTTTCAATGTCAGAACTTCTTTCCGCATTGGGTATCCTTAGAAATAATTCTCCTGGTCTAGATGATATTTCTTATGTCTTTATCATCAAATCTGACTCTGCCTCAAAAACATTATTTCTGAACCTCCATAATATTTCATATTTTCAATTGGGTCATGCACCTCTTTCGTGGAAAAACCAGTTAATACATCCTATACTCAATTCTGGTAAAGATCCAAATTTAGGTTCTTCTTACCGTCCCATTGCCCTTTCCTCTTGCCTATTTAAAATTATGGAATATATGATTAAAGCCTTGAATGTTTCGTGGAAAGTAATGACTTGCTGGCTAAGTCCCAATTTGGGTTCAGAAAAGGTTTGAGTACCAGTGATAGCTTGGCCATCCTTGACATCCGCATAACATATTCTGAGAATGAATTCCTCGTTGGTGTGTTCTTAGATATAGAAGCTGCATGTGGTAATGTGGTTCTTCCTTTGCTCAGAAAGAAATTGTTTAAGCTGAACACTCCGGAGGAACATTCATCTGCATCTCACTCATAGACAGAACAATAGAGATCCGTTATGGAGGTCTTTCGTCTTTGAGATGTGTGTTGGAAAGTTCTTCCTCAAGGCTCCGTCCTCAGCCCCTTATTATATAACCTTTATACTTCGGATCTTTAGCAATCAGTTATTCCCTTTTGCAACATTCTACGGTATACCGATGACGTCGCCATATATTCATCATCTTCAAACATTGACATTCTTCAAAATAACAAAAATCAAGCTTTATTTTACCTTTTTCTTTGTTGACACGGGGAAACGCATTTACACGCCCTCACTGGCTCTGGGTAGGGTCCAGGGGTGTGTCGGACTCGCGACACATGATAATGCCGAACATCCACAAAAACCGTGAGGTGCCCCGGAACAAATCATCAGGGTACCTCGATGGCTAGTCAGCCCCCTATACAACCAACTCCACCTCGAGAGATGGGGTTGCCACGCACTACAGGACAACCCTACTGACTTTGGGACATTGCAATGGGGTGAGGTTCCCATCCTCGCCCCTTGCCCCGTGCGCAAAAGCGCCTCCTCCTGTTGCTTTTTGGTCCCCTCTTCTTGTAAGAGGGATACCGAAGGCGATTCCTCCTCCTGATATTTAGCCCCTCTTCTTATGAGAGGGGTGCAAAGATCACCCTCGATTCAATTAGCTTTGCCTAGGTACACCCCAGGCTACTAAGCCCCAACGCCACGACAAGGTTTGAACCATGGTGGGGAGCTTTATTTTAACTGGAACAATGGCTTAAATCCCATGGTATGTCGCTCATGGTTTCTCCTCCTAAAAGCTCGGTAGTAATATTTACGTGAAGAAGAATCATTCCTCATTTTGAAATAGTGTTCCAGGACCATTCAATTCCAAACAGAAATAAGGTGAAATTCTTAAGAATTATTTTCGACTCTAAATTGTCTGGCACTTCACACATCAATCACATTGTTTGGACAATGTACCAGTCCAATATTAACATTCTAAGATGCCTTGTGGGTGTTTGGTGGGGGGCTTATCCATTATCTCAAAAAATACTTTACAATGCCATTATCCGAAGCGTAATTGACTATGGATGTTTTCTCTTGGAAACATGTAGCAAGGTTTCTCTAGGAAAAGTAGATAAAATGCAATATCAATGCTTACCCATAATACTAGAAGCCATGAAATCTTCCCCTACGAATGCTATCTCATTATTTTTGCTTACTTTAGTAGATCCCTTCCATTCCTAGTTTGAAATTTGACTGCCTAGAAGTGACGTTACAATTATATTTACTTCAAATATTTTACTTAATGATACATCTGGGCTATTATAATGTTCTAAGTGATTAATATAATTAAGTATACTACTTGTAAGCCTCTCAATTCGCTATAAGTTTACTGGTACGTGTGTAGTATTTCCTTTCCTTTATAAACTTGGTTCCTTCTGTCAATGTTATGAAACACAGCCAGCTGTCCACAGTGATAGAGCTTAGCAGATTTGCGATTCTTTTCTATGTGAGCTACATTACTAAATATGTTCCTGTGCGTGTGGCAGACGTTTCATTTGTTCTAGTTGGCTCAAGGCATTAATTTATAACATTAAATGAATCAAACAATGGATTCAATCAAACAGTAATGGGATTGTAGTATTACACAAAATCACCACAAATAATTAAATGCTTGTTGGATACACTTAATGTATTTGGTAGGTTCTCGACAACTTGTTCCAATAAGTCATCTAAACCTGTTAGATGTCGGTAAATGCTCCCCACTACAAAAGTACCCCTTTCAACTATCTCTGTTGCTATCTCTGTTGTCCGCCTAATGAAGAGGCTCGCAATGTTATTTAAATTTATTATTGAGATTGGTCTTGAAAAGTTGATGATAGCACGTGTTTGTGATTGATCTTCGAAATTTGTCGATTCTTTGTGTTTACATTTGTTTTGTTTGAGTGTTTTGTGCTGCTTTTTGTGTATTTGTGTGTGAAAGGTAAGTATCTTTAATATTATCCTGTTAAAGATTACTGAGGACGAACATGTCGATTCCTCTCAAGCCTCCTGATCCTGCCTCTGTGGCCTCCTCCGGGGACTGGTCACTTGAGCTGTTGCCGGGGGAGATTATGGAACATACATCCCAAAGTACCAAACGGTCACATGCCTTTGATGAGGTTCAGGCTCCTCTGCTTAAAAGGATGGTTCCCCCATCTGCGTCTGTACAACAGGTGTACAATCACCCAAATCTATTAGAGTCCAAGAAGTATACAGATGCAGGTGTAGGACATGTTTTTTGTTGCATGCATTTTATTGTGCATGTTTCCCACTCAGAAGACCATCCTTCTCCAGGTGCTTCCATAAATCCTATTAAATTCAGTCAAGTTATGACAGACTCTCGAGTTCAGTGTATTAAAAAGGACGGAACAGCTAAGGTAGGTAGAAATAGGATTAGTGTAGAATTTTCGTCACCAAAAGCTGCCAATGAGTTTCTCTCTAATCCTGTTTTACTATCAAACAAGTTCACGGCCATTGTTCCCACTTACAATGTTACTCGTATGGGTGTCGTTCGAAATGTTCCCACAGAGATGTCTATGAATGAATTTGTTAGTAGTACTAATGTCCCAGATGGTTGCGGATATATTCTAAAGGCTAGACGTCTTAACCGAAAGTCCACAATTGATGGTAATACTGTTTGGATCCCAACTGGGTCAGTTGTGTTGACATTTAATGGTCAGGTTCTTCCATCCAGAGTGTTCTGAATATACACTGCCTTACCAGTAGAACTGTACCAATTCCCCACAATCCAGTGTCTTAGCTGCTGTCGTTTTGGTCATGTAGCTGACAAATGCCCATCAAAGCCAAAGTGCTTCAAATGTGCCAAACAACACACAGGTAGATCATGTAATGTCACTTCACTTGAAGCCAAGTGTTCAAACTGTGAAGGATCACACCTTTCCATAGATAAGTGTTGTCCTGACCATAACAGACAGAAAGCTATCAAATCCACCATGGCCTAAATAATAAAAATATTTCATATATAGAAGCTGCATCACGTTTCCCTGCAATAAACCGAGCATATTCCTATGTTGCTCGTACTATTTTCTCTCCCCCTCCCAGATCCCAAGTAGTACCCTTGACCTTAGATCACTTAGAGCCTTCCCAATCTTACTAATTTCTTCTCCAAAACCTCGAAAAGCAGCTTCCTCCCATGGATACGACCGTAGAGCTCATGAGGCCATCATAGCTCAACGAGATCCCCCATCTTCTGCCAATGGGACTTCTTAGGACAAAGGAGTCTGGGGACAACCTTATGCTGAACCTTATTGATTTACTTATTAATATGCTTCCAAAAATGAACGATTTCCCTTTACCTGACCACGTTGCCAATAAAGTTAGCCACCTCATGTCAGTCATCCAAGTTCCCACTAATTCAATGGAATTCACAAAGTATTCGTCCTAAAGTTCATGAAATTTTTAATTTATATAATCTGCATAAAGCACTTGTATTTGCTGTTTCGGAGACATGGCTGCTTCCCAACGCCCAGTTTCAGATAAGGGGCTTTTCATGTCTCCGAGATGACAGAGCTGATGGTTATGCAGGTGTGGCTCTGATCATAAGATCGGGCCTTCCTTTTTCACCTTTGTCTCTTCCAGAAATCCCTTCTGGTATTAATGCTGTTGCTGCCTTAATTCAGAATGTCTCTGTACTCCTGATATATATTTCAAATCCCTCTGTAGTCCAATCTAGTGATTTAGTTCCTCTTTTCTCTTCCCTATCTGGTAAGTTCCTAATTTTAGGGGATTTTAACTGCCACCACCTTATGTGGGGTAGTGTACATTATGACTCCTTTGGTTGTGATTTGGTGGATATTATTGACAGGCTAAATATATGTCTATTAAATGATGGTAGTCCTACTCGTAGAACCCGCCCTGATCAGATCCTAGTGCAGTAGACTTATCCTTCTGCTCCCCAAATCTTAGCTCACTTTAGATTGTAGAGTTTTACATTATTCGAGTGGTAGTGATTCCTTCCTTCCTATCCTTATTACCAATCCTTCCATTTCTTTCAATACTTTCAATAAAACTCCTCTTTTAAAATATCAACTCTCAAAAGCAAAATGGGATCTCTTTGCAACTGATTGTGATTCTAGTGTGCGTTCTTTGCCTATCATTAATATCGGAAATGTAGGGATCTTTTATGATAATTTCATTTCATGTCTGTCGACTTCAGCAGATAAAAACATCCCACTCAAAAAACATTCCCCATTTAAACCTTCTCCACCTTGGTGGGATGCGGAATGTAGTGCCATGGTTCACCAAATGAAAAAAGCTGAGGAAACGTATTGTTTATTTATGACATTTCCTCGTCTTTAAAAGAATGTCAGCCATTTTGGCAAAACAATGGCAAAGCGTCTTTTTTACAAAAAGAAGAGATTAGGTTGGTTATCCTTCTGTAATTCTATTAGCCCACGCTCACCCCAGGCTTCGCGGATAAATTAGCTCCACCAAGTGTCCCCATCAGGATTATCTATCAATCCATCCACTGCGCCGAAGTACTGCATGTAACAGATTTGAGGATCCATTTTCAATATCAGAACTTCCTTCCGCGTTGGATGTCTTTAGAAATACTTCTCCTGGTCTAGATGGCATTCCTTATGTCTTTGTAACAAAATCTGGCTCTGCTTCAAAATCATTCTTTCTAAATCTCCTGATTTTTTTTTTCAATTGGGTCAGGTTCCTCCTTCATGGAAAAACCAGTTAGTACTTCCTATACTCAAGTCTGGTAAAGATCCAAATTTAGATTCTTCTTACCGTCCCATTGCCCTTTCCTCTTGTCTGTTTAAAATTATGGAACACATGATTAAAGCCCGCCTTGAATGGTTCGTGGAAAGTAATGACTTGCTGGCTAAATCCGAATTTGGGTCCAGAAAAGGTTTGAGTACTTGTGATAGCTTAACCATCCTTTCCACTGACGGATGTCAGCATAGCATTTTCTAAGAATGAATTACTCATTGGTGTGTTCTTAGATATAGAAGATCCGTCAGAGAGGGGGGGGGGGGGAGGATGAGGCCGGCCTCCTCAGATAAGCCAAACACTAAACGAGCTCAACTATCCTTATACAAGTCCCGTAACATTAAACGGCATCGTGCGCGCGCCGTCCCACTAGAGTGGGGAGGGGGACCGCTTCCCTCTTTTTGAGATTTATTACTTTTACATTGTGTTGGCTTAATACACAAACATAAGACAATATAAAAGGCTTATTCGAAGTGCTCTCTTATAGTTACAACGGTCCTTGAAACGTAGAAGCCAGTTGTTAACAGATGCACGCATTATTTCCATGGGGAAATTCTTCACGCCAATTGTATGGATTGTTTTATGGATTCCAAATTATCATGGCCTTTAGAGCAAACTGTATTCTCTAAAATTGACCATGAATCATAATACAGCATACATAATTAAGATCGGGATTAGGCGACGGCCAGTCTTCGTCTCTAATGAAGTCGCTTCCAACTAAGACTGCGTGGATTGAGCTTTTTGACCGGCGCCGATTCTCGCTGGAAGGACCATACTTGGCTGTTGAACGTGGTGTTATTAAGGAGCTTAACTTGCACTTCCACTTTATTGACTAATAGGGAAGCTTTGAGCATAAATACGTCGTTTAGTTTGATAAAGTATTGTTCAATCGTAAAAATGTACTCATCCAGAAACAAAATTGTAATGTGACCTCCCTTTGCATACCGCTTCAGTAGTTGTTTCGATTTTACCACCCTGTTCATCTTTAATTTACAATTGAGAAATGGCCAATCTTTAATTTACAATTGAAAAATCCGTAGTCATTTTCTAAAATACGCATACATAGTTCTAGGTGCTATTATTATTCCCCGAGGTAAAAATCTTTTGTTTTCGTACAGGATTTCTTCGAATTCTTTCCCTTACTGCTATACCTACTTTCTCGTATGAACACTCCGTGGACGGCCGGGTCTTAGTCACAAACACAAGAAGTTCTCATTGTAAATATTAATAATAGCCCGGTACACAAACATTGACTTACATATTAATAATAGCCCGTAACACAAACATTGACTGATACAAAATGTATGGAGGGATATAAAAATTGCATTTAGCTATATATACCTACTTTGTGTAATGCAATCACAGCCATTCTGTTTATCACCTCACTCCATTTTAATATCACAAAATATTGTACAATTATTCGCTCTAAAATGAGAAAACACAATGAACAATCGTATAAAATTGACAGATTCAAAATTCGAATGTAATATTTTTCATTTCTAATTGTAACAGTACTTATGGCCAGACTAAGTATACTCGACTATAACATGGTAATTCTTCAGGATCATTAACACAACACTTCCTGCGATACATGTATTTACCTAGTGCAGTGATGTTTTGCCAATATGTAACTACTTTTGTAATTTCATTGGCTTAATATTCAAGTTTAATTGGTTGTTACAATAAAACTACTTTTACGAATTTTATCGCAGTTTATTTAATTATTTGAGTTACGGGAAGAAACGTCGGGAAGTTTCGTCTGCAACTAACTCTTAGTGTACGTCTTTATGATCGCATTCTCATTCACATATGAATCGTGGAATTTGTCTAGTAAGAAGACAAATCACTGAAAAAAACCCTTACCATGTTTTTTATTTATTTGTAATTTATATGAATATTTATATATGTTTCTCTACCTATCCCATTAGGGAGTGAAGATGTGTGTGTGTTATTTATTTTATGCAAAACGTCTGTATGCCCATGAGTGTATGTTTGTCAACTTTTATAAGTGGCTTTTGTCATGTGTGCGCGAGTTAATAAAAATTCAATACAGGATCTTGGTTGAATGAGAACATACACCTTTCAATTCATGACAGTATTTGGGCAGCACAATTTATTTGTGACATAAAAATGACAAGATATTACTGTTTGTAATTTCGAAGAAACAAAATATATGCAAATGAATCTGCATGTGCAAATAGTTAATGAATAGAAGTCCCAGGCAGCTGGTTTCTCCAGTTTCTCATAGTCTTTTTTTTAACTTGATACAAAGTAAAAGGAATACAACAGGCAAATAAAAGCCATATTGGTATCATAACATAGTATTTTTCGCTGTCCTTTACAGCTAATTTTAACATAAAGTTTAAAACTTCTGTTCAGAACATAAGCTGCTAACATAGAAGGATCACTCAGCCACAGAATTTAAACATACTTTTGTATGACTTAACAACTTCAAGCTCTACTAGAGCATAAACAGCATTATAAATGCTTGCAATAACACCTTAGTTATCCAAACAATGACTAACTCAATTATTATATTAGTACGTAGGATACATTGTTGCTACTGCTAACAACAATCTAATATTTGCAAGACCCACTGGCATTCAATTGAGCAACTTCCAAGTGGAATAAAGTTGAGATCTGTTGAAGTTTTAGAGTAAAATCTAACACTTCTTTATGGTATCAGAAGTACAATGATCATAGTCTTGTACAGCTTATCATTGAGATTATGTGAACACTTAGTTAAGGCTCCACATAGTTTATATGTCTACACTTTAATTGCACTGACATTACCAGGAAGTAATATGAATACATAATGTATTTGATACTATTATATATTATCTCTATTATATTTACACAATTTAATAGCTTCTACATTTTGCTAATGAATACCTAATAATTTTCTTATTTTGACTTCAATAGAAAGTCCTAATAATATAATATTTTTCTTATACCATTCTTTGTTATAATTAAGATGTGCCTTCCAGTTCTTATCTAAAAATGCTTTATAGAATACACTCATTTCATCAGCAGTTAGATTTGTCTTTCCTTGTGGTAGGTTTGTCTTCAGGTATTCCTCGCGTTCCTGAAAAATCCAATATACAGATGTAATAATAATAAAAGTAATAATGGTTGCTAAGCTTGTTTTAGTTAGTTACAAGACGAACTTACAAATGAGAAGGAAATTAAACAAATGCACGATTATAAAAATTACTTGTAAATGTATTCCATGTTATGTTGCGCCTATACAGTATGTAGTTATTAATTCCCTCGCCCATGGTTGTCACCAATCCCTACTCCATTTAGGCAGAAAAAACGAGTGTCACAACTCAATCCTTACAAACAAGCCTTACCTAGCTTTTCTATTTCTCACGCATTTAATAAACACGATACACCTAATAAACATAATGGATTGATGGATTGAACAAGACAATTTCAAATACCTTAAAAAACCTTGAGTTATGTTGTGTCCAAAAGTTTTGATTCCACTCTTGAACTTCTATTCTTAACTCACGATATTTCTTTTCAGTAGCCGTTTCGTTTTGAGGTTTCTTAAATACTATTCTTCTTAAATTCGAGATAGGATCAGGCGGTCCAATCATGTCACTAGAAATGTTATGGGGTTTTGGGGGTTGTGTAGAACTCTGATCCGAAATTGTATTTTTTTGGCGAGTTACTACAACCATAGCTCTATTTGTCCTAAACAAGTAAAACAGCAGCATTTCTACCAAAATCTAAGCATTTTGAGCCGGAATATTATTTAACAGGCTTCGCTGTTCCAAATTTGACAAATGACAAGTTTGTGATTGACAATATAATTTAAGTGTGAATTCTTTTTTGGTAAAGGGTAATTTTGGCATCATAGGCCGACCCGGTCCTAGCCGCCTAAAATATGATTTTTAAAATAAAAATATATGGGAGACAAGAATAAGTTCTTGCACATTTCGTATATGAAGGTTAAAATAATTGCACACCCCAGGAATTGTTATAAATAAAGTTTAAAATTCCGCATTTTCTGTATCATTCATCTTTTTCATATCTGCAGGAGGGGAAAATAAACATTTGCACACACACCAAACTTTCTCTAGGTATTCATAATTTTGCAATAAAAGGGATAATTATATACTGATATTCCAGTCACGCCAAGCTAGCGCATCACCTATTTCTTCTCTATTTAATATTTCCTTGTACTACATTATTGTTGTAAATGAAGACTGGGTAAGTGGGGATTTTTTTTTTACTAAATATGCGGTTATTGTGTCCTTGGATTACCAAAATATGCCTTATTTTCCAAAATGTGCCCATGTAAAGATTTATGAATCTTTGTTTATAACTAAGTTTTTGACCCACCGAAATCCAAATATCACAATATGGACGTGCAATTATTTTAAGCCTTTTTAAAGTTTACACCTTACATTTTTAGTTACGAGTTAATAAATGCAAGGCCAGGACCGGGTCGGTGTATCACAGTCATCTATACCTACTAATATTATAAAGAGGAAACATTTTATTGTTTGTTTACATTGAATAGGAATCGAAACTATTGGACCGATTTGAAAAATTGATTTACCATTCGAATCTTACATTATCATAGATGAACATGGGCTATATAACATTTTAAGAAACGTTTCGATGATTATGAAGACTTCGATAATGAAACCAAAATGTGTAAAAACATCAAATTAAGCACTTATTTAGCTGCAGAAGTTATTGATGACTAACTGTACCGACAGACGTTATTCTGGCATATATTTAATTAGTTATCATTGAAAAGTGTAATGTTTACGAGGCCGAAATTAAAAATCCTTACTTTTATAACAACAACAAAAATATATCTTCAGGAAAGCTCCCTAATGGGTAGGCACGGAGAACGGACTGGCATAGTGATGCTCTCGCCCCTGCAAGGAGGCGGTTTGTCGCGGTCGGAGCTATGTGCTCTCTACGCGAGGTTTCTACCGCAACGTATAACAATACGTCGAGCTTTGGTGTAGGGATGTTTGCTGTTGGTAGGGGTGTCGGTCCGAGGGACTGGGACGGTTTCTCTATGTCCCCGCCGAGTACAACCACACAGGTGGGGATTTCGGCAGTGGTTGGATCTAGACCCAATGTAATTCCGCGGCTCTGCCACAAACCCCGAGGACGGTATTTATGCCATACCTGTAAATATAAAATATTGTTGATATATAAAATAAAATAAAACAATGAATACGGTATAAGTAGAATGTAGAGTTGTAAAATAAAATAGGGGTAAACAGTTTCTTTAGTCCTTGTTGCCAAGGGAGGTTTTGGGGTATGGGTCTTGGTCTGGTGGTCTACTGTGCCAGGGAGCTATGTTTTTTATTAGGTGGTGGTCGGATCAGTCGGCTTTATCGAATAGGTTCTGGGATAAGTGTAGGATGTGTGTGGTCTATTATATAGTGGTGATCTTTAGGTCGCGGTGTATGACGTCGTTTCTCACGTAGCGCGCGGCGCACCGGCTGCGAGCCTGAGGGCTCGGCTCTCCTTGGCGTGAAGTCACTGTTTAAGTGTGTCTCTTTTATGGTAGTAGGAATTATATACCTCTTACAACATAAACGATTGAACCCCAGTAAGACGCAAGCCCTTTTAAAGTTCAAATTCTTAGGTTCATCACGTTGACGATTGGCGGCGAAACGATCCCTTGGGTCCGCACCGCCAAATACCTGGATGTCATACTGGATCAGGCCTGAATATGAGAGCTCACGTCAAGCACGTCTTAGCCAGCGCAGTGGTTACTGTTCTTGTCACTTTTGTTTCTTCTTTTTAATAACGAGTATGTCCTCCTCTCTTAGCAATACACTCCAGAAATCTCGCGTGCATACTCTGGATTAAATTCTCCACGTTTTCATCTGGAATCTCCTCCCAAACATCTTTTAAAGCGTCAATCAGCTGCTGTTGGTTGTAGACCCCTGGCTAATTCACCCTAACTCTTCGTTTCAATTGGTCCCACAATTGCTCGATCGGATTTAAATCCGGACTGTTATCTGGCCATGGTAATTCCTCAATATGAGATCCTTCTAGGACAGTTTATGTTGATCGAGCTGTGTGTGCACGGGCATTATCTTGCATCAGGATGAATCCAGGCCCCACTCGCTGAGCAAATGGGATCACTTAAGGTCTGATGACCTCGGCTATTTTTCTAACGGTGATTCGACGATTGGCCAATACCATTTTCGTATAGTATTTAGAATATTACTACTTGGAATCTTTGAAAGCATGGCCGTCAAGGAAAGAATAACAAATGTCTCTCAATATTTTTTTTTACCTACTATTGATAAATTATCAATCTATAGTAATACGTTATCAGCGACAGAGAGACATTAAAATATTAAACAGTCAGTTACTAGCTCCAAGAGTAACAATATTCCATACAAATGATAACATCCATAGCGTGAAACAAGTGTTTTGCTTATACCATTGAAACCTCTTCCTATTACATTTTTTTAAAGAATGGGTAAGTAAAGTAAAAAAAGGATAGTTTTCATGATCTTTTAATTGATGTTTTGGACCTTCATTTGTATATACAGCTTTTTTATATATTCCATTACTCGATTCTGATGCGGCATATGTAAAAAGTAGCCTAACTTTTACCTACTTCTCTTTGAAATTCTTACCACACACATGTCCATGGACGTCGGTAGTCGTAAAAATGCTTAAATTCTCGTTGGTCCGTCTATACTATAAGAAAATGTGATACAGACAGTTAGTTTTAGGGACTTTCTGTTTTATAATATACCTGGATAATAATCTACATTTGATTTCTCGTTATAGGCTAGCTTCCCTACATTATGTATATGATCTCTATGAGTGAAACTCGTATTTTTTTGGAATTGTTTTTTAATATTTTAATCTGCACCTAGTTCTCTACAGAAAAAAAAGTAGTTACGTATATGAGTTGTCATCTCAAAATGCCAGATAAATGTCAAGTGTCAGATTTACGAATTATGTAAAAGAATTTTGAATTTCTTTTAATTTTACCGTGTGCATTTAATCGCCAATTTCACAAGCACATTTCGTCTTGCTAAGAATATTAAACATAAAAATGGCAAAAGTAAACAAAGAAATTGAAGACGAATACTCAGCAAAGTTAGATATGTGTATTACCGATGGAATTATCAAAACAGGTAATTATAATTTAATTCTATTATATCTTTAGTTTTGATTGACTTAAAAATTACAAGTTGTAGGCGAACAACAGTGTATAACTTTATTTTATTACTTAAAAATATATAATTTAGTTCACGAAACTTTTTTTTGTAGATCTTACCTTTTTTGTATATTTTCGTGCTGTATAGTGTAATATATGACACGTAGATGTGGTGAAATCAAAAATAAAATAATTACTGTGAATACATTGATTTTGAAATGATTTCTACCCAACTATAACACTTTGCTGAGCTCAAATGATATTTTTTTAAGTTTAACCTTCATGTACAATTCACATAAACAATTCCATATAGTGTTTCCATTCCAATTGTTTTATTTACTTACTTAAGGTATTATAGTAATGTTTTGTAGTGCCCACTAGTAGCGGTGAGTTAAAGGAAGGACGGCCCACACATCTTCATCGCTATTATGTGAGTTTTAATCGCAGTGAGTTGTCACCAAAAGGCCCCCAACAGCTTCTTTTTTCTTGCCATCTTATACTGCAAAAAGAAAAAAAGGAGGTTCTGTGGGACCACATTGGAGCAGAGGGCCAATACAATTATTTAACAAATTCCTCCTAATTTGATAAAAATTCATATATCTTCAAAAATTAAAGACTCCTACAAAATACACCTGCTGTTTGCCCTTGTATGGGTAAAAATCACAGGTGTGCTGAAATATGTATATAGGTATTTGCAATCTAAATGTTAGTATGAGGAAACAAAATTAAGCTACTAGCTCCAAGAGTAACAAAATTCCATACAAATGACAACATCCATAGTGTGATACAAGTGTTTTGTTTATACTACTGAAACCTCTTCCCATTATATTTTTTAAATGAATGGATAAGTAAAATAAAAAAGGATGGTCAAATAGAAAACAATGGTATTCAATATCTTTTTATTGATATCTTAGACCTTTACTTGTATAGACAGCTTTATATATTTCAGTACTTGATTCCGTGGTAAGCTGCGAGACCTTGATTTGTGGACCAGTCCCACAGTGAATGTCCAAGTTTCGACTCCTATGTCAATACGGTTAGGACACGCTAATTATATACCTTAGTATTTAGGCAATATATAATTCTGTCTCTGCCTAGAGGACAGAATTATGCAGCTATGCTAACTCTGTTAGGATTGCGTTCTAATTCTAGGGATAATATTATTTATATACAATATTATACATATCTTAAGTTCTAAAGACAATATTATTTATGTTTAATATATTGCAATACACAAGAGATCATTATGAAAATTTCTGCTGAGTATTCTAATTGAAAAAAAAAAAAAAATTATACTGAGAATGAACGACGATATTTTATGTTTTCAGGTGGCGGTATTTTGTTAGGTAGTGTTACATCATTATTGTTCCTCGGAAGGCGGAGGTGGCCCATCATAGCGGGGATGGGAATGGGAATAGGACTTGCTTATGCCAATTGTGAATTTGAATTGAATTCAAAGAAGAAAAATGCTGCTTAAAAACAAATTTGTAAAACAGTTATCAGGTAATTTGTATTTATGAGTGCACTGACTGGAGTCAATAAATATCTTACGAATGTGATCCCAAAAACTTGGGTCCGACTGCCGTCCTGTCGGTGACACGGGAGCAGAGCACTTGTTCAGTATCATGAGCGACATCGTTAAAGTCCCGACATACAACTGTAACAGATTTATAAGTGGAGGGGTTAGCTGCGCATCGGTCGTACCGCCCGATACGCGCGACCCTCCCGCGTCCCGCCCTCGCCCCTCCGAAATCGTATTTCGTACTTCTGGACAATAACTATCAGCGTCGAGCACATGCCCAGGACAGAATGGAAACATGGCTAAGGTGATCCACATGTAACAACTGAAACCTGCAGTTGTGATTGGATTTTACTTTACTATAATTATGTAATTGTGTCATATGTCGCAACAATAGGACGTGTCGTTAATCTGCTTTATTGCACCCGCAGGCCAGGGAGATACTTTTCGCTCACATATTAGTGGCATAAGTTTGTGATAATACAGTTGCTCATTGAAGGTCGACAACGCAACACATTTAAGAAATAATCACATTGTCCGGGATTGGAATTTGCCTGAAGTGGCCATAGGCTTGCCACCTATGACATCATGGGCCCTAGTACCTTGGTGAGTCGTGGGTGTTCCAGTATATCTACTGGACTTACGAGTTGTAGATGTACTAGCACACCTCCACCTAACTTCTTCGGGGATAACTGGCGTGAAGGTACTCTTTTTTAACAAAACTCCAGTTTGACGGTGTAAGAACTGATTATGGTAAAAAACTAATGTTTGAGAGAGTTCCCGTGTTCAACACAGTACCAGATCAAATAAAACAATGGAACAATTTTAAAAAGTTTGAAGCTAAGCTTTAAAACCCATACTTTATTGTCAATATAAAAATATATTTGTTGTATCCAATGGCTCAGGATCAAAAATGTTGTCAATATATAAAAAAGTCTGTTATGTATCTCATTGTAAGTGAATGTATATTCTTAAGAGAAATTAAGTCTTTAAAACCTATCCGCATATTTTCGGTTGTGCGGATGTTTGTGGGCTCTTCTCTGATCATATAAATTATTCTCGATTAATAGGAAATGAAACTAAAAATATATTAGCAGTCAATTAATTAATTTAGTGAATTTAATAAGATTTTTGTTACAGATAAGAGCTTGAAGGTGTAAAATCATGAGGCGACAGCATACTGCCTACGTTAGATAAATTATTTAGACGTTATTATTGTGTTGTACAAAGAAATATTGTAATGTAATAAAAAAACCTTTTTAAGAAATGTTTTCCTTTACAAATGTACCGACGTATTTATTACGTTTGGCTGTGGCTAAATTTTATATACGAATTTGGCCCAGCCAATTGAACTGCTAGTCCTATACCTCTCTTTAGTGCCCTCTTATAAGAGGGGAGCTAGCTATAGAAAAAAACTTGTGCCTTGTCAACGAATGATTGAAATAGACGAAAATAATATATAGACAAATCTTTCTATTTAAAGACAATAAAGTATACTATTTATTGGACAAATTGATACTGGAATACAGGATATAAGTGTTTGGATTTAGCAGAATAATAACAATTAACATTAATAAGAGAAGATCTCATAACAACACATTATACATTAACATTGATTACATAAAATAGTACAGCAACATTAAAATAAAGCTATTTATTATTATTATGTCACACCGAGAATAAACAAGGCGTCACTACAGACAAGAGAAACAAAGTATACAATAATATAGTACCCGTTTTAAATAGTAAAAGTGACGATGTAGCAGGTCGCAAGTTAAATAACCTTAACAAGTGTTGGTTATGCCAATGGTTTAAAGGATTGAAAAATATTTGTATCTTCAAGTCTCTCATTCTTTATTTCTGACTTACTATTTTATAAGCGTTTCAAAAAAATCTCAGAATTTTGTCATGTGAAAGAACCCAATACCTATATTCAAACACGTAAGTCATGGGTTGACGTTAAAAAACAGGTAATCATAGAAGAAAAAGGCAAGAAGTTTTTACTTCATAAATCTCCAATGAAGTAACATTTATACTACACGTAGTTGATATATTAATTATTGATAAAAAAGTTAAGCAACCGGTATAAAAAGTGAAATATTAGAAGGGAAGTATTTGCCGTCTGTATAATTTGAATTTTTTGGTGAATATTTAGCGAAATATAAGAAAAATTACATTGTTCGTGTCATTGTCTCTTATAATATACATTACATTTGTTATAATTATATATTCTGCATGTTCCTCGCAGCTCAACAAATTATATATAAGATCGGCTAAAGCATTGAACGACCTTGACGAATCTCTCGGATCCTGTTCATTCCTCTCCTATTGCATTTAGAAACAAGTGTCTAAAGTTGGTTTGCCTAATTGTTGTTTTTTTAAATATTTTTGTTTGATTATTTAAATTTTTGTTAATTTTGTTCCTGAACTACTGTTAGTTTTGTTAAATATGTAATGTAAAACTCTTTTCCTAGATATTAACCTCATTATAACTGCTTTTGTATAAAATAATAAAAAAAGAACAAGTTATCTAGTTCCAGAATGAGAAAATATGTAACCGGTGTCTTGTATCTCAGTAGTTTTATAAGTTTATTACTTTAAACACTGTATGTTTTCCAACCATAATAAAGTAAAACTAGGGAAAAATCTTTCGTCAATATTAACACATTAATATAACGATACATTTTATACTAAATTAAAAAAAACACATTTCAACACTAGACTGTATGCATTAGGTAACATTAAACTTAATTTTAAGCTAAAACTATTATAAAGTAATATTACACAAAAGTCTGAAAATTATAAACAACTCAACAAAGGGCCTAATCCTTTAATCAATTAATATCTCTTATCCACCAGTACATTGAAGTCAAATAGTAAAATTGGTGAGTAAACCAAACTGAGCGTGCACGTGTCAGATAAAGTGCAGTCTTCGTCAAACCGGGGAAAACTATAGTGACTTGTAAATCGTTAAACGCTAGCATGTAAGAAAAAAATGTGACGTTATAGTAATGATCCGAATGTACAGAGCCTGTGAGCGAGAAAGCGTAAAAATAGTCGTTACTTTCACTCCAGATGCAGAGAATTTGAGAACCGTTAGCACGTAAAATTATATCCACCGTAAAGACTTGTAGACAGTCTATAAAACTGGTGTTTAGTAGGTACAAAACGAGACTTTGGTTTTGGCAGGTCATTAAAGCAGGACTAAAATAGATTTATTTCAAAGGTTAGTATTAATTATTACATCAAAATAGTAGTAGTAGAATGTATGACCAACAAACTTGTTGATTTCAAGTAGAAATATAATTCACCGGTTATCCTTCTTCACCTAACTTTATGTTACAGCGTTTAACCAATGAAGACGCCAAGCAGACGCAAGCGGCCACAGCGTCTTGTAAGATATTCTTCAGGAAGGCGACGGAACAACGTTCAGCACAACACTACACTGTGTCGAGACCCAGCGATGGTCTCTCCGATGGTACCTGCGGAATATATGCTAAGAGGCAACTTGTCTCAGAGCTCATATCAAGAGTCAATTTAAATGCATACTATTCTAACATTTAAAATTATATAAATCATGTTTTTTCCAATTTGTACTTATTTATGATAGGATATCATTGTGTCCATGATTGGAGGCAACAGATCGCTTTTACACGCACGCACTTGAGCGCACGTATCGATATGTAACGCCGACGACCGGGCGTGCTCCAGTTTATTGTATGGACCTAGGTAGAGGCAAGTCCAGCCGTACCACTCAGTCGTGCACGTGCTCTAAGCCAACAGTATACCTGTTGCAGTTACGACGACCGGCCACGCCTGCGGCACTCCCCCCTCTCCACTTATTCACGCAAAAGCTAACATTTAATATGTACGGGTACGTATATCTTCTTGTATTTAATTGCTCTAATATTATTTAAATATTGTATGTATTGCGAAATTCATTAATTATTGTGTCCAGGTGAGAAGCCACCATTGATTCAGTTATATAATTATAACACCTAAAACGCCAAACCTTGTTGCTACGAAGCTTAAGATTTGTCGAGAAGTGTGAAAACAAGTGATAAATATCTTTTCATATCTGAATGGTTTAATAAGAACATAATCAGAATTATTTACAGAAAAGTAAGAATATAGCCTGTTGTGATGACAGCTATGACAGCTGAAGGCTACTGTAGACACATACAATATCCAGCACGGCCCCGAAGGCCACGAGATGAGGACACCTCGGGTGTGTACCTCGGAGATGTGTTATAGCTTGCCACGTACACGTAATACTCTCCTCACATAGAGCCTCTCAGGATAGTCCCACAGCCCTCCACGTGTCATCCTGACGTAACCTATCAAAACACACAAGTATGTAACATCATCACCATCGACCACGGCTCCTATCGGTTAATTCTGCGAGGCGCATTCAGTGATCGCCAAGAAACGAATATCGATATAATACTTATAATAGTGGGGAATAAAACTACAGAGAGTAAACGAGAGAATATACGTAAATGTTAAACTACAGAGAGTAAACGAGAGAATATACGTATTTGTTAAATACAATTAAATAAACATTTGGTAACATTGACTAGTACGCAATTATATAACAATGTAATCACAATTCACAAGAAACAACGTCAGGTTTTGAACGTTTAACACTCGACAAATAATGTTGAAATGGCACCCAATATCACCCGCCTACGACTAGGAAGTATGTATAATTAGCTAACGCTCATAATCTCACGTGCAGCGTGTACAAACATTTAATTACCTACCTTATTCAGTAAAGAGAAGAGAAGAGAAATACAAGAGTAATATCGAGGGAGAACCTGCCTGTTGTTGTAAAGTATCAAAAATACACAGATACAACACAACATCGGGACACGACAGTAGTCGGCGGCGGTAAACACGAGCTGGCAGCAATGCGGTCCTGAAAAATTCATTACCACACCTACAGTAACGTATCATTCTAGGAGAAGTTATTGTTTAAACACTTAGTAACGTCGCCTCGTCTTTGGTGCAGTGTAATCGTGAATATATTCACCAGTGGAAGTAAAGTTGCAAAGTTTACAGTAAAATCTATACATATAACTTATTATATATATATATGTCTTAACATAGGAATTTATTTATGGCCGGAACCTTTCGCTAGTTTCAAAACGTCATAGATCAGGCCGAGATCGCAGAGGTTTCAATTTATTCACGGTTGATTTCATTTCTGATATTGACAGTTACAAAACAGTTTTTAGTCGACAATGTCAGAAATTAACTCACCTAATGAAACACTTGTTGAAGCAGTTTTATCTTGGCCAGAGCGGTCGTTTATGGAGTAAATGTCTTGCTCTAATTTAACCATAACATTACGTTCCGTGGACATAGCTAAAATGCGGGTACAAACTGCAATGTCTTCTCTTATTGTCATGCCGTGCGTGCAGAGTACGCTGGCGACGAGCTCGTGCCGCCTTTGAGCATAGGCCGCTACGCCACACGACGACAACCGTCTACAGTTCAGTGAACACTACATATTGTGTATTATTCCTGTGATACAATAAGATAGTCCACGACTACCGACAGAAGTGAAACTGTTCGAAAAGTTCGGTAACTGTTGACTAACCAACTAAGAATATTCAAATTCAAAATATGATAACTGCCTCTAAATGTAACCAGTGTCACCGAGGTCGCTGAACCAGAGTCCGTTAGCATCTTATTTTCATACTATACATATTACCAAATATACTTTCATAACAATCGGCCGAGTTGAGAGTAATTGCTTTGACTATATATACTATAATGATAAGTCAGTGCAAAGCTATGGAACATTCTAAACAAATACACTTAGGCGTTTTATACTCTCCTGAAGCCATAACTCTATTTCACATATCTCTAGGTCTATTAAATCTTGTTTGTCATTCATGATGTCGGTCATTCCATGAGCAAAGCCTAGATCTGTTGTAAAAACGCTAAAGTATATACAGCACTTTATTATGATTGCAATAATATTTATGGGTGTGCAAACTCTTAGCATTTGACATCTTTCATGTTATGACATTAAGCCCCTGGGATAGTAACAAGGCAGTTACATTATTTTGTATTAGTTCGGTAGATAGAGAGAGGATGCCATAGGCAACCAAATGACGCCGAGTGGCCGCCTTGGTTAACACAGAAGGAAGATGAGAACGTATTACTATCTTCGTCTATCTGATCTCGCTTGAACATTGCGCACATAGAAATGCATGAAAAAAAGAGACAGCGAGTTAATGACACACATCACCACATTCGGTTTCCACTCACACCATTTTCGAATCAGACCGCCGCGTTCTAGGCTGGTTCTTCTTCTTTATCTACGTAATTAATTCTATTGATGTCTTAAGTTTACGCGAATGTTAGTCATTACAATAAAACTACTCTTACGGATTTTATCGCGGTTTATTAAGTCAATGTTAGCGTTAATCGGAACAACTAAAATTAAAATTCTTCGGGTACTTTTAAAACTTGGTACATCAGGACATCTGTCATCTCAGTCCACCCGTGACCATGGTTGCTGTAAAGCTTCTGAAACGTCGGGCTACATAAATAATTTAATAAACCGCGATAAAATCCGTAAAAGTAGTTTTATTGTAATGATTTATTCTTGACAAAATTGTAAACGTTAGCATTTGAGAGCTGCCATTGAGAATACTATCGAAATATTGCCACTCAGCTAATAGAGAGATTAAGGCAAACTCATGGACATTATCATTACACAGGTTTCAAATACTGCAAAAAAAAATTGACACTCCGATCTCAAAATTGTTATGGCTGCAATGTTTGTGTGGGTCTTGGCAAACTCATATACATTAGCATTTGACAGCTGTCATAGATAACTGTAAAAATTAACACTCAGATATCAAAACTGTTATGGCTGCAATATTATCTATGGGTTTTGGCAAACTCATAAACATGACCATTTGACATCTGTCATAGATAATACTGTAAAAAAGTCATACAGACAATAATAAATATTTTTTAGTGTCGTTTAAATAAATGTATGCCACCTACTTTACAAAGCCATGGGGGCCGATACAATAAAATGTTTATGCTACATGTGATCACTTAGCAGTAGGGCAGTGTGTTCGCTGATGCCTCGGTGGGGCCGCACGGGGCCGGGGCTCACTTGGTGGTCATGTCGGGCCAGTAGTTGACGTAGTAGCGGTGGGTGCTGCCTTCGAACAGCCGGTCCAGCCAGTTCTCCAGCCCGTCCAGGAGATTCTCTGGAATGAAGTCTCGGATGAATTCTCTTCCATTCTCGCTTATTCTTCTTAGTTGTAATCGACACAGATTCGTGTTTTTAATGTTAATGCAGTCAATTTGTACAATATACCTTTAACATTTATATAGCTGCAAAAGAATCACCTCCGCATTGTGAGGGTTCTCCCTGGGCGAAGCAGGGCAGCTCGCCTGAACAAATGCGGATGTTTATGGGAGTAGAAGGCAAATAAGTCGAATAAGTTAAAACTTTAAAAACACAGGACGAAATTTAAAAAAAGATTGATCAAATTTTATAACCTAAAATGTTACCATCGTGAAATGGTGTAAGTGCGTCACGCGCGCTCTCGTGAGCCATGTGCGAGTTGATGGGTCAGTAGCGCAGCGTACATATCATAGTACAGTGTCAGCTTGTCAGACATATGGAGATCAATGATCAACACATACCCTGCAGCAGCAGCGGCTCGAAGTCGTCTTCGGAGGAGTCGGGGTCGGTGGTGAAGCCGATGAAGGCGCCCGCTTCCGGGTCCGCCGCCCGCCCGCCCAGCGACCGCGTCATGCGCGACATGCGCTGCAGCACACCATCATTCACATATGTTGTGTCTTGTATAGAAGAGTCAAATAATTCTAGATACACAGTAATTGACACAACTTGTAACTTCGTTTACGCAACGTAAATGATCGCTCGGCGTACAAAGTAGCGTCGGCGTCATGGGTCAAGTGCGTACCTTATGCGGCTTGGCGCACTCCGGATGCTTGGCGTGGTAGATGCAGAAGTACTTGCGGTGCGGGTTGAGTGCCAGCACGGTGCCCACGGCATTGCGCGCGTTGAGCCGCAGCTCGCCGGCGCCGCCCAGCGACTGCTGCAGCACGCGCCGGAACCACTCCACGTTGCGCTCCACGCACAGGTACGCCCACACCAATGTCTTGTTCCTGTAATGTATCGCTTTACAATAGGGGGGTATGATACATCTGACAGTGTAAAACATTCAATAAATGAAGTATGTAACACAAAGGAGAATTTTGAAGTAACTCTAAAAATCACGAGGTTTAAATATAAACGTGTACGTGTATAAGGTTCCAGCAAGTACTCACTTGCGGTAGGGCCACACGATCTTGTGGAAGCGCGACAGCAGCGGCACGCGGCTCTGCGCGTCCACCAGCAGCACGATGGTGCGGCAGCCCGGCTTCTGCAGTCTGCAACACATCATTGCACATTAATATTGATTGCACGGAAATAGTTACATAAACTTCATCTCAAGTGAAATGAATGAAAATGAAAATATTTTTATTCAAAATAGGCTTCTAAAAATACTTTTTGAATGTCATCAATTTAACTGGACCGGACTAGGGTTGAACTGGTGTTAGCACTAGTTCAACCCTAGTCCTGTCCTGAAAAGAACCGGCGAAACGAACTCAGCGGGTCAAATAAATAAATAACACGGAACAAACTGACAATTATTATACAATTTATCTACTTAGTATAATCTGCACTATACAGAAGCACCGCGCGAAAAGTTTTATTCCCACGTGGTGGTGGTATCTGTTACATTATAATATCCTTTACCACATAAGTGTTCTTAAACACTTTTTTTTTAATTATTATTTTAAGGCTTTTGGACGCTTTCTGGGATCCTATTGCAGAAACGTGTACATTGCCCTCGAAACATCCAGTGTTTCTATCATGTGTGTGACTTTCTTTGTTAGTTTCCATGTATATTCTTACGTACATACAGGAGATTATCTAAACTAGATTGACATTAGACAGTCAGAATGACGATTTCCTTAAATTTATCATTAAATTAACAAAATTTGCTGTGTGTTCAACAGATACAAAGACGCAAACCAGGGCTACGACTTTTGATTCGTCCAGTTTCACTACTTATTATTTTCAAAGTTTTTCTTATTTTGTTTAAAAGGATTCACTATTATCATGACGACCGGCTGGCTCAGTTGGTAACGTGGCGGTTGCTCCGTATGTTACGCCAGAGGCCGCAGGTCGAATCCCNNTATATATATATGTGTGTGTTTCTATAATAAAGTTATTAAAGATATAAAATTTCTTAAATTTGTAACAATATCAAGTACATTTGCGTTAACTGGTACTGTGGCACAAGTAAGTCCTCACGGTGTATTAGTACACGACTGGGCTGGCGTGCTGCGATATGTCCACAGATACTATTACATTACTTTCCCTGTAGAGCTCATTATTTTTGCTTACTTTAGTAGATCCCTTCCATTCCTAGTTTGAAATTTGACTGCCTAGAAGTGACGTTACAATTATATTTACTTCAAATAGTTTACTTAATGATACATCTGGGCTATTCTAATGTTCTAAGTGATTAATATAATTAAGTATACTACTTGTAAGCCTCTCAATTCGCTATAAGTTTACTGGTACGTGTGTAGTATTTCCTTTCCTTTATAAACTTGGTTCCTTCTGTCAATGTTATGAAACACAGCCAGCTGTCCACAGTGATAGAGCTTAGCAGATTTGCGATTCTTTTCTATGTGAGCTACATTACTAAATATGTTCCTGTGCGTGTGGCAGACGTTTCATTTCTTCTAGTTGGCTCAAGGCATTAATTTATAACATTAAATGAATCAAACAATGGATTCAATCAAACAGTAATGGGATTGTAGTATTACACAAAATCACCACAAATAATTAAATGCTTGTTGGATACACTTAATGTATTTGGTAGGTTCTCGACAACTTGTTCCAATAAGTCATCTAAACCTGTTAGATGACTTATTGGAACAAGTTGTCGGTAAATGCTCCCCACTACAAAAGTACCCCTTTCAACTATCTCTGTTGCTATCTCTGTTGTACGCCTAATGAAGAGGCTCGCAATGTTATTTAAATTTATTATTGAGATTGGTCTTGAAAAGTTGATGATAGCACGTGTTTGTGATTGATCTTCGAAATTTGTCGATTCTTTGTGTTTACATTTGTTTTGTTTGAGTGTTTTGTGCTGCTTTTTGTGTATTTGTGTGTGAAAGGTAAGTATCTTTAATATTATCCTGTTAAAGATTACTGAGGACGAACATGTCGATTCCTCTCAAGCCTCCTGATCCTGCCTCTGTGGCCTCCTCCGGGGACTGGTCACTTGAGCTGTTGCCGGGGGAGATTATGGAACATACATCCCAAAGTACCAAACGGTCACATGCCTTTGATGAGGTTCAGGCTCCTCTGCTTAAAAGGATTGTTCCCCCATCTGCGTCTGTACAACAGGTGTACAATCACCCAAGTCTATTAGAGTCCAAGAAGTATACAGATGCAGATGTAGGACATGTTTTTTGTTGCATGCATTTTATTGTGCATGTTTCCCACTCAGAAGACCATCCTTCTCCAGGTGCTTTCATAAATCCTATTAAATTCAGTCAAGTTATGACAGACTCTCGAGTTCAGTGTATTAAAAAGGACGGAACAGCTAAGGTAGGTAGAAATAGGATTAGTGTAGAAT
>JAFELO010001207.1:229247-243333 GCA_017140195.1 Eumaeus atala | reverse complement strand
CCTAATTTTAGGGGATTTTAACTGCCACCACCTTATGTGGGGTAGTGTACATTATGACTCCTTTGGTTGTGATTTGGTGGATATTATTGACAGGCTAAATATATATCTATTAAATGATGGTAGTCCTACTCGTAGGACCCGCCCTGATCAGATCCTAGTGCAGTAGACTTATCCTTCTGCTCCCCAAATCTTAGCTCAGTTTTAAATTGTAGAGTTTTACATTATTCGAGTGGTAGTGATTCCTTCCTTCCTATCCTTATTACCAATCCTTCCATTTCTTTCAACACTTTCAATAAAACTCCTTTTTTAAAATATCAACTCTCAAAAGCAAAATGGGATCTCTTTGCAACTGATTGTGATTCTAGTGTGAGTTCTTTGCCTATCATTAATATCGGAAATGTAGAGATCTTTTGTGATTATTTCATTTCATGTCTGTCGTCTTCAGCAGATAAAAACATCCCACTCAAAAAACATTCCCCATTTAAACCTTCTCCACCTTGGTGGGATGTGGAATGTAGTGCCATGGTTCACCAAATGAAAAAAGCTGAGGAAACATATTGTTTATTTATGACATTTCCTCGTCTTTAAAAGAATGTCAGCCATTTTGGCAAAACAGTGGCAAAGCGTCTTTTTTAAAAAAAGAAGAGATTAGGTTGGTTATCCTTCTGTAATTCTATTAGCCCACGTACCCCTATAGTTTTATTATGGAGACAAATTAAACGATTTCGCCGTGCCTTTTTAGTAAGGGATTTACCAAGCAATGCCCCAAATCTTTGGTATGAAGGCTTCGCAGATAAATTAGCTCCACCAAGTGTCCCCATCAGGATTGTCTATCAATCCATCCACTGTCCTAAAGTACTGCATGTAACAGATTTGAGGATCCATTTTCAATATCAGAACTTCCTTCCGCGTTGGATATCTTTAGAAATACTTCTCCTGGTCTAGATGGCATTCCTTATGTCTTTGTAACAAAATCTGGCTCTGCTTCAAAATCATTCTTTCTAAATCTCCTGATTTTTTTTTTCAATTGGGTCAGGTTCCTCCTTCATGGAAAAACCAGTTAGTACTTCCTATACTCAAGTCTGGTAAAGATCCAAATTTAGATTCTTCTTACCGTCCCATTGCCCTTTCCTCTTGTCTATTTAAAATTATGGAACACATGATTAAAGCCCGCCTAGAATGGTTCGTGGAAAGTAATGACTTGCTGGCTAAATCCGAATTTGGGTCCAGAAAGGGTTTGAGTACTTGTGATAGCTTAGCCATCCTTTCCACTGACATCCGCATAGCACTTTCTAAGAATGAATTACTCATTGGTGTGTTCTTAGATATAGAAGCTGCATATGATAACGTGGTTCTTCCTTTGCTCAGAAACAAATTATTTAAGCTGAAAATCCCTGAGAAACTGAGTAATTTTATCTGCAGCTCACTCATGGACAGAACAATAGAGATCCGTTATGGAGGTCTTTCGTCTTTGAGACGTGTACGGAAAGGTCTTCCTCAAGGCTCAGTCCTCAGCCCCTTATTATATAACATTTACACTTCGGATCTTGAGCAGTCAGTTACTCCCTTTTGCAACATTCTACAGTATGCCGATGACGTCGTCATATATTCATCATCTTCAAACATTGACATTCTTCAAAATAACATAAATCAAGCTCTATTTTACCTAGAACAGTGGCTTACATCTCATGGTATGTCGCTTTCTCCTACTAAAAGCTCGGTAGTAATATTTACGAGAAGAAGAATTATCCCTCATATTGACATAGTGTTCCAGGCCATCCAATTTCAATCAGAAATAAGGTGAAATTCTTAGGAATTACTTTCGACTCTAAATTGTCTGGCACTCCACACATTAATCACATTATCCAAAAGTGCCAATCCAATATTAACATTCTTAGATGCCTTTCGGGTGTTTGGTGGGGGGTACATCCATTATCTCAAAAATTACTTTGCAATGCCATTGTCCGAGGCGTAATTGATTATGGTTGTTTTCTCTTGGAACCATGTAGCAAGGTTTCTCTAGGAAAGTAGATAAAACTCAATATCAATGCTTACGCATAATACTAGAAGCCATGAAATCTTCCCCTACGAATGCTCTCCTGGTAGAATGCCTTGACTCTCCATTGTTTTTACGCAGACAATTTTTATCAGGTAGATATATATTTAGAATTTCTGCTCGTTCTGATCACCCTCTTCTACCAAAACTTCAAAATTTGATTGATCTGATGGTCAATAACAAATATTGGCATAAACCCCCTGTTTAATTAAGAGTTTTCAAAAATTAACTAATCTTCCGAACCCTTATTTCTCATGTTCTCGTTTTCCAATTTTTCACACGGCATATGACGTTTTGTTGTATCGTCTTCGGATTCTATTAAATTTTGGTGTGTCCAGAATTGATTCAGGTTCCAATTCAATTTTTAATGGTATTATAGAGAAGGATTGGAGTGATTGGCTTCCTATATACACATCTGCCTCCAAACTCTCACTTGAAGGCCATGTGGGTTCGGCAGTTTGGATCCCCAAATATAATACTCTCCTCAGTTTTAAATGTCCTAAGTCATCATCTGTTTTCACTGGTGAGTCCATAACTATTCTAGAGGCAGTTAAATTTGTAGAATGTCACCACCTAAACAGAACTATAATTTTCACTGACTCATTGAGTACTCTCCAAGCCATCGGGTCAAACCAGTTTGTTTCTAATTCTAAATTTCCTCTTATTTTAGAATTAAAAGAAATTCTGTACAAATGTTTTACTAGTAATACTGAGGTTGTACTAGCTTGGTTACCTAGTCATAATGGTATTCTCGGCAATGAAATTGTGGATCAATTTGCAAAAGACGCCGTATCAAATGGCTGCCTAGATCATAATATAAGTTATTTTCACGATATCTTGAGCTATCCAAAACTAGATCTTGTTAAGCAGTGGCAAACAAATTGGTCTAATAGTAGCAGGGTTAAAGGCCGCTATTTTTATGATATCCAACCTCATATTCCTTCTAAACCTTGGTTTTCTCGTTTCCGACTCACAGATAAACAAACAACGTCGGTTATGTGGAGGTTGCGTATAGGCCACTTGTGTACTCCCCTACATTTAAACAGATTAGGAATTATACAATCTCCTTTGTGTGACTGTGGACTTGAGGAGGGTTCAACAGACCATATCCTTTTTAATTGACCAGTCCGCAGAGTTTCTTTGTACACCATCCTTCCTAGGAACATTCCTAAGCCTATTAACACTAAAACCTTGCTATATATGTCTTCTAATAACTATAAGCTTTTATCCCTTCTATGTCATTATATCCGCTCAGACAACATTAAATTGTAAATTGTCTCTTTTTTAGTATTTTTTTGTGTATGTCCTGTAACGTTTTCGTTTGTCCTTTGTAGATTATCTACATTCAAACAAGATATTATAATCTCATCACTTTGGCACAAATTTGAAACCGATCAATCTTGTAAATCAGTGCTCTTGTCAACTTGGACATTGGCAGCAATGTGGCTGTTAACCTATGACGGCCGATTGCAGCGAACAGAGTGTGGAGCACGTAAGAGCGTGTACTCACCGGACCAGCCCATTGTACTTCTCGGCGCGCAACTCGTGCAGGCGCATCTCGGGCTGCAGCTCGCTGCTGCGCTTGGTGCCGTTCTGTCGCCTGCGCTCCTCCTTCAGCCGCTGCACCGATTCCTCCTCGACACGACTGGATAATGAAATAACTGAATAATTATATTAAAATTTAGTTTGTTAGTTGTTAATTTCGTACTTCATCCTTTCAGGCCAACTAGTGTACTATAATATTTTTTACCAGAGTAGTGTACTCACACGAGATAAGCCATGAAGTAGGCGGCGGCCAGCACCAGCGCCACGGTGGCGAGCACGGACAGCGCCGACAGCGCGTGCTGTGTGCGCAGCGCCGCCAGGGCACGCTCCGCCCACTCGCACGCTCGTAGCGCCGCGCGCCACATCGTGCCGTGCGCCGCCTCGTCCGCCAGCTCCTGTCAGTATGTGTACGTGACCTAGTGAGCACTTACGTGGGCTATATGTCGGGGGCGTGGAAGATATATATTGTTTAGGGAAGCCAAGGGCCCACATGCCATAATTGTTTTAAGTCATCATCATTATCAGCCATTATCGGTCTTCTGCTGGACATAGGCCTCTTCCAATGAACGCCAAGACGGCTGATCTCCTGTTATTCGCATCCATCCCGGACCAGCTACTGCACGGAGATGGGAAGACCCCACCTGGTGAACGGTCGACCAACACTTCGTTTTCCTAAATACGGCCTCCACTCCAGAACTTTAGTGGCCCATGTACCATCAGATCTTCTGAGTGTGTGATCAGCCCATTTCCACTTTAGGGAGCTTATTCTTCGCGTGATATCGGAAACTCTAGTTCTCTGCCCTATGACTTCGTTGCGAATTCTATCGGACAAAGAAACAGCCTACATAGCACGTTCAATAGCCCGCTGAGCTACCGCAAACTTGCGGACCAGTCCTAACCCAAGAGGCCATGTTTCAGCCCCCTGGGTCATCACGGGGAGAACGCACTGGTTGAAAACTTTTGTCTTCAAGCTATGCGGTATAGGCGACGTGAGAATGTGACGAAGCTTCCGGAATGCTGCCCAACCCAACAGAATCCTTCTATTGGCTTCCTTCTCGAAGTTATGTCTGCCTAATTGCAATAGTTGCCCGAGGTATATGTATTCGTTTACAACTTCGAGAATAGCACCATCGACGTTGACCGACCTGGGGAGAACGTGTTCGTCTCCGACTTCATCCTAAGGGCAATACGTCGGGGGGATTCATTTTGGCTGTGCAACATTTCCAGCAAGCTCTCCCAACGGTACGGCCAACACAACGATATCGTCAGCGAAACGAACATGTGAGAGTTACTAGGCGTTAATTTTTACGCCGCATTCTGCCCAGTTTAAAGTGTTAAAGACGTCCTCCAAAGCATTAGTGAACAGTTTCGGGGAAATAACATCACCCTGTCGCACGCCTCGATGCAATTGGATTGGCCTTGTTTGACCTCCCGCAATCAGAACGGACATAAAAGCAGCATCATATAATGCTCGCAGTACTTCGACGTATCGCCAATCGACCTGACATCGCTGTAAAGCTTCCGGAACAGCCCAGGTATCGATAGAGTCAAAAGGTTTTTCATGGTCCACAAAGGCAAGACATAACGGCTGATTGTACTCGTGTCTTTTGTACAACTTGCCTTATGGGGAAAATGTGGTCCATAATGCTAAATCCTTTACGAAACCCAGCCTGCTTCGGTGGCTGGAATTTGTGAAGCTTTGTAGTGAGGCGATTCGTCAAGACTCTTGAAAAAAGCTTGTAAATATGGCCAAGAAGTGAAATTGGTGTGTAATTTCGAAGAAGGGATTTGTCAATCTTCTTAAAAAAGGAAACAACGTCACTTCCAAGCCATGCCTTGGGAGGTACGCCCCGCCGAAAGACAAAATTAAAAATCTATTTTAGCTCTCGTAACTCAGGTTCGCTCCTGCCCTAAGAAGCTCGACCGTAATTCCGTCCTTCCCCGGAGCCTTTCCCAATTGTGCGACGTATACAACTATAGAAGATGCTATAGAAAGCTTCGATCTCAGATAATGTCTCAGGCTTAGAAGAAACGGTAACCCCAGAATCAGTCCTAACCTTTATCAGGCGACTTCTTCCAAGCTTCTCCATAAAAACGTTCGTCCCTCTATTCTGCTCAATCGCTTTGATAACCCGTTGCGTATTTCAGCAGCGAAGATCTCGGCGGACGTAATATCTTCGTGTGCTCTGCGATCCCTCATAAGTCCAAGCGTCTCATCTGAGAGTTTAGTTTAGCTTTCCTGCTCGTATACTACTACAATATCCACGTCTCGCATGCAATCAATCCCGCCTCTCATGGCCTCGTCAATTTCCATTGTAGTTTTCGACCTATTTAGTGCACCGAACTGGTTTTTTAGTTCCAGTTGGAATTTTTCGGTACCAACCATGGTTCATCGGAAATTAGGTCGGAATGTTGTACGTCATACTAAAGTCAATCTCGTTCTTTTTCACAGTATCGGGGCTCTGCTATGTCCACTTCCTATAGGGCTTCTTCTTAAAATTGAAATTCTTTAAGAGGCCCTCCTCGAGGCAGTTTACCAGCATTTGCCCCCTGCGATTTCGACTTCCGACTCCACGTGGTCCCACACTCGATCAGACACCATTTTGTACTCCCACTTTGGCATTTAAGTCCCCCATAACAACACTAGAGTGGGCCTTACAGGTGTTATGGAAGGCGTTTGAGACATCCTCATGACTTGCCTCCACGTCGTCATCGGAATGTGTTGAGGTTGGTGCATATACTTGAATCACTTTGGGGCTGTACCTCTTAATGAGCCCGCCGCCGCCTATCCGGCACATTAGACTTCGACGATGTTGCCTATGAGGGACTTATTCACAAGAAATCCCAGGCCGGCGCCGCCTTGTGATGGAGAGGGAGGGCCCTGAAGTAGAATAGGTGACCCGATGGCAGAGTTATGGTGTCCTCGCCTTGTCTTCGGACTTCACATAACCCCAGAACGTGCCATCGGATTTTTCCCGGTTCAACCTCCAGCTCAACCAAGTTATCTAGTCTGAGCGTTCGCCCGTTATACGTAGCCAGATCAAATTGGTGGTAGCGATTCGTAGCCCGGAGACCCCCTTCTCACCCCTTGTTCCACCGTTACCGTGGTTGCTGCCGTGGCCAGGAACTACCGGGGACTAGGGGCCGAATTCTGCTGTTGCCGTCCATTTAAGGTAAATGCTCATAATTGCCACGCTGAGCAGGCGGATTGGCAATCGCAGATTAGGTTTCGGACCGGCGCCACTGCTGCCTGTCGCCGATCCGAATGATGGTAACGCCATCACTCGACGCAAGCGCTGTTCGGTGCCCCCGTCTACTTCACAGACACTATGAAGCAGACGGGACGCCAAAAAAGTTATGACTTAAGGATTTAAAGTGATGACGGAAGGTAGCACCACTAACACAAGTTGTATGCGTAGCACAGGTACTTACTTGTGCGCCACGGCCTCACGTAGCTCAGGCTACGGGTTGCTGTGAGCATGCGCTACGAACGGCAGTTTCCTTGTATCAAAATGGCAAACCACTTTTAAGCTTTTTCGCTAAGTGAAGGATACACGTGTCGGACATGTAGCAGTTGGACGCACCTGTACGTGCGTCTCGTACGCGACTATCTCGGTCGGCTTGAGCAGCCTCTTCACCAGCCGCTCTAGCGCCAGCTTGGTCTCATTAAGCCGCTCGTGATATTGCTGCACCTCCGCCCCCCGCGAGTCTCCGCAGCGGTCGCATGTGGGCCAGCTCTCGTTGAGCCACTCGTACTGGATCCGCAGGCTCTCGCGCCGCCATATCACTACTATACGGTGCTCCAAGGAAGAAGTGTCCACGCCTGCCAACCACAAATATATATCAACAACAGGATTATATCATTAATTAGCGGGTCATGTCACATCTTCTTTTCCTCCTTAAGACGAAAGAAGTAAAGAAGTAAGTAATAAATATCACATGGAAGAATGATTATTTCACTAACAAGAATCAATGACAAACGCCGCGTGAATGTGTATATTACTGATCGGAAGTGTGTGTGTTCATATTAATGGGCATACGTGATATCACTCCGAGGTGTTGTTGTTTGAGTGTATACGTGCTTTTGAGTCGTGTACCTGAGGCGTTGGCGAGCGCGTGCAGGAAGGCGCGCTGCGTGCGCTCGTACAGGTACACGTAGCGCAGACGCTCCGGCGCGGCGCGGGCCAGTACACGCAGCGGGGCGAGTGCGGCCGAGCCGGGCGCCGCCACCAGCACACAGCACAGACGTCGCCGCGCCGCGCGCCACTCCACCGGACACGCCGCCTCCAACACGCTCTGCACATGAGACTACATCGTGTCAGTGACGTCACGACTCTACCGTTACTACTCTAATAGGTACACAAGACATTGAGTTTACCGCTCCCACCGCCTCCATGACCCCAACAGAAAACCTCGTCAATTGAGTCAACAGTAAAGCGAATCACGTTCACTTGTTTGTGTTAAAAGCGAGCGTAACTCCACTTATGTGTGCTACGAACGAGCGTGAGGTGAGTTCCTGTGAGGAGAGGCGCGGCAGCGTGAGCATGCGGTTGTCGTCGATGAGCTGGGGCAGCGCCTGCGTGGGTATCTCATGGGTGCTGACGGTGGCGGCCGCGCGCCGACGTTTCATTCACCTGTGAGGAGAGGCGCGGCAGCGTGAGCATACGGTTGTCGTCGATGAGCTGGCGCAGCGTCTGTGTGGGTATCTCATGGGTGCTGACGGTGGCAGCCGGCGCGCCGTCTTCCTTCAACAGCACCATGCTGTCCGCGCGGCGCCGCACGCCGTACCGCGCCGCCACCGCCTCCGTGTTGGGTGCGGACACGTCCACGAACCTGTCACACGAGAGTTAAGAGTATACACTAAAATGTAAATAATGATCTATTGTATAATTAAAATGTATAGGGGTGCTGTTGTACGGCAGTATAGAACTCACGCGAAGGAGACTCGCTCGCGGTAGTGGAAGGCGGTCACGAGGTATCGCAGGCGGATGCTGGGCCTCTCCTCGAAGATCAGCGCCTTCACCTTGTTGTCCTCGAAGTCGCTGAGGAACGGTTCCATGTTGTCGTTGTTCAGACTCTTCACCATTTTGAACGGAAACTTCCAGCGGATGAAGTCTGAAAAATTAAAAAATGAGTGTTGGGTCAATTTGTTTGAAATGGCCAGTTCAGGATGAATATGAGTAGCAAGATCAGCCATTTTGATGTTAGACAATCGTCGCAAAAGTCCTATGTGTAAACAATGTTATATCTATAGGCGGCCTCTGTAGTCTCTATAGAGACTAGCCAACTCCGCTGGACATGATATAGTGCACAATTGTGTGCGACAACAAGTGCATTCTCTGAAAATCCGATAAAACCGGAGAGAATAACGCGCAGGACCACCAATTTACTTACTACGGAGTGTCACTAGAAATTGAAATATCCCAATAAAACCGCTGAGGTTCAACGTGCTCACCACTAAATCACTGGGCCGTCTATTTAGTAGCGGACTGACAAGGACTACCTCTGCAGAAGGTTGTTCCGCATCGCTGGACAGCAGCCGAACACATCACTCTCGCGCGAGTGCGAGGTACCGCCCGATGGCCAGGTCCTGTTAAACTATTTCTTGCACTAGGTGACTGGATATTACCTAAAATCTTTGGCAAGGACGATAGCCCATCCTTGTAAAGATATATCTGCTTGTCCAAGACGAACGCTAGACATGGCACCCCGTGCACCCCCACCCTCCTGGCCAGGTTGGACTCGTGAGCCGCGTGCACCGTCGCCAGGGTCATGCCCAGCGGCTGGAGAGCCTCCACCAGCCGTCGCCACGCCGTGGTGGACCTCAGGCAGTCGAAGCACCAGTCTGTGTAGAACAGTACAAGCGCAGGCGTGTGCACGCTCTTCTCCAGTATGTTATTCTCAAAATGCCTGCAAGTAAACAATTTTAATTTACATGTTCACTGTTGTAAAGTGTGTAACATCATAATATTGGTTGGACCTTTCTAACATTCGTCCTGATCGAAGCTATAAGCGTATTTTAATCTTATTCTTTAGGAAATGGTTACCTGATTGGTTATAATAATAGTTGACTAAGATCCAGGTCTATTTATACAGTGTAAGGGGGCAAACAAGTAGTTGCAGGATTTTGATGACAGTCTACGTCCATTGCCAACCGAATAATCGTTATGAAGCATCTCATGCTTCTCTTTCTCCAATGGGCCACCGGCAACGCACAAACGGCACGAAACATGCCAAAGTAGCTGTCAGTATATGGTGGTATCATATGAGAGAGAGGTAGAGGTACCTCTCAAGTCGTGCCGGTCCAATTCTGCTATAACATAGAATAAATACAATAATCTTCACAAAAGAAGAATATACTTTTTACGGCCCTGAACGTACGCTGCGGTAGCGAAGCAAAACTTAATGCAGCTGCATCAGACTCCTATAAAAGAGACTAGTTCTTAGACAGCAAAAAATGTGAAAAACATTGCACGTACCGAGTTGTAACCGACAACTTGTGGAACACGGTGATGTCATGATCTTGAGTTCGGAAGTGGGCGCTGAAGAAGTCAAATGGATCGTTGCTGAAAACGAGTCCGTTGTGATTATTAGGTTACCAATAAACAAAATACAAATTACTTACACTATGTGCACCTCTTAACTGACAACACTGTTACAAGAGTACGGTGCAGTCATCTGATAAGCAACGGTCCACAAACACACACACATACAACTGCCAGTATTAAATCATAGAGCTGCATCCTCGGCCGTGCTGACTGACTTAGCTGCAAACTAGTGTTACTTCATGATTGCCAGGTTTATTCCGAAGGGAAGCAAACATGGAAGTAGTAATGACAACTTGTAATAAAGTTTATCCACACCTGTATCGTGCATATTTGCTATAATCATGTCTCTGTTTGTATAAATGGTCGTCTTCATTGGTGATACCGTGCAAGTCATACGCTTGTCTTCGCTCCGTGTCAATCAACAACTCGTACGCTTGCTTGATCTCAACAAAACGTGTTTCAGCATTCGGATCTTCATTTTTGTCTGGGTGCCTGTAATTTTGTATCACATAAAAATTATACTAAGTCACTATATTTATGCAAGTGGAACACCCAATTAAATAAATAAAACTTCTGTTCGGTAAATATCGTGCGGTATTTGGTTAAATTCGTGGCTACCTTTATTGGTCATGTCAGTCAGTCATGGTTACTTGATACTGTGTTCTAAAAGTGAATGACTAGGTGAATAATTGTTTACGCAAAATAGAATTTACCACTCAATATTCTACTTAAATTTTAGAGCAAAAAATTTAAAAATTTGCAGAATTAAATATGGATAAATTGATGTTATACTTTCCCAAGAATTGTAAGCTACAAAGAACACTGAAGCAATTTTGACCTTCTTTTATGTCGCCACACTTGATACATGTTTACGTTGTGTCGCCACACTTGATACATGCTTACGTTATGTCGCCACACTTGATACATGCTTACGTTATGTCGCCACACTTGATACATGCTTACGTTATGTCGCCACACTTGATACATGCTTACGTTATGTCGCCACACTTGATACATGTTTACGTTATGCATGTACTGTTATTGTACCAAAAGTATCCGGTGGTATCACTTATTATATTATTAGTAGTTATGGGCGATCACACACATAGATCGAAATTTAATCATGATTATAATAAAAACATTTAAGATGAACACAGCTTGACTGTAAATATTTTTAATAGGTCTACAGTCTAAATGTCGTACGTCTATATTTGGTATAAGTTCGTGGAGTCGACAGTGTTACAAATTGCGTAATACAAAAGTTTTAACTGAGTGTAAATGTTGTAGTGTTGGCAGTGTTTTATCTAACTGAGATGTTATTCATTAAATGCATATTATGTAAAATTAGCATTCAGCACTTCCCATACTCCTCCGTCCGCGCAATTCAACAGGAGGCAAAGTCACTTCCTGTTGAAAAACTAAAAATAATATATACACACACATAGTTTATCGAATACTTTCATCTGCAGCATTCGCAGTTAAAAAAATTCAATAGATAACAGACGTACAAAAAGCTAAATTAGTTCATTTCAATTACTTTCACAGCATTATGTCATATGGAATTCTATTATGGGGTAATGCTGCTGATATTAATTCAATTTTTGTTCTGCAGAAAACGGCTGTCTGTATATGAGTCCAATGGAGTCGTTTAAGGATAAATTTAAAACTGTAAAATATATATTTGAAAATCTCATGTATGTCTATAAAAATATAGAAAAATTCAAGAAGAAACGTCATCTACATAACATCAATACTAGAAATAAGAATAAACTCGCTGTGCTCTCCTCAAGGCTCTATAAAATTAATAAGTCATTTACGGGTAATTGTATATTTTTTAATTCTAATAGTTGACGAGGCTTTGAACACCTGAGGTGAACATGTCAGCCTCATGGATGCTATCACATTCCCTTAATGAAGGGATTGGTCAACAAAATTGTACAATTTAGGAGCCCTGCTTGTAAGTGACCCCGCTGCTAGCTAGCAGTTGAACTCGCCAACACTCACAGGAACAGACTCCCCCAGCACGCTGCTTCTCAGATCTGCATTCCTGACATATTCGAACAAAATATGCAGTATGTCTTCAAACCTATGACACACTTCACAAGCTGGTGAGGATTTAATACCCATGATATGATAAAATTTATTTGTTGGAACATGTCCAGAGCGCAGTCTGAATGCCGAAACCAGCAGTCCCCTAAAGAGATTGTGGTCAAACCATGGAGTCCATAGAGGCTTTCCTTGGATGGTTCTGTACCAGCGTCTTTTGCATTCCATTACAGCGTCCTTTGCATAATTATCCAACATGAGAGGGGATCCATTAGATTTTTATAAGCTTATTTTTTGAGAAATTCCTGGATTTACTTGATAGCTTCAAATGCAATGGGAATGCCTCTCTGAGCCGACACACAACTAGTAAGGTGCTGGAGGGCACTTCTCGAGTCCATCAGTATAACGACTGGAGGTTGGTTCGGTAAATTGTTTGCGTAACTTACGAGCCTCTTTAATGCCATGGAGCAGCCTCCACTTGAAGGACACGTTGCACTGAGGATCGAAGAGAGCGGCTCCAGCACCTTGTACAGATTTAGGCCCATCGGTATATATATCTTATAAAATCGAGAATAATTATGTGATAACATTTTCAAAGTATATATCTTCATTTCTCGATCTAGCCCATTACCCTTGCGTGCATATAAGTCTTCGACTGTAAGCGAACTACATGCTTTAACATGTATATAACACACCAAAGTATTCAGCGAGAACGTTTCTAATTTAGGGCTCTCATAAACATCGAGGTCCGTACTCTCGGCATAAATTTTCACCAACAAAGGAAAGTTAATATTACCGAAGTGGCGGCGATGAACAATAAGACTTTTTAATTTATTTACAATATCACGACTATTTATCTTAGAACAAATTTTTATTTACAATATCACGACTATTAATCTTAGAACAAATTTTAATTAATTACCGGCTAGCAAGCCAATGGGCGCCCTTTAGATAAAGGTGGAACGGAGAGCTCACTCTGTAATGCAATAACCGGAGTACTACGTATGAAACCTCCACAGACCCGAAAGGCCTTATTTATATAATATCCAATTTTTTTAACCGAGATGTGGCACAACTGCCATAGATGAAGCTACCAATTAGTACTAAATGTAAAGTCTCCGAAGATGCTCAGGGTGAAGTCCCCATGACTGCCCAGCTAAAACTTTTAAGTTACACGTTTATAGATTTTTTTCACAGGTTTTGTTGATGTGATGCCCCCACTTCAACTTTGAATCTAGACACAGACCTAGACATTTAACTCTATCGACTACTCTGAGAGGCGTGCCATTGATGTCCAAATTTAAATTAAAATTTGTATTATTTCTAGAACGTTAAAAATACATTAGTTTTAGATTCCGACAGACACAAGCCAACTTCTTCTAATACTAAAACCATAGATCTAACGGCGGATTTAAGGAGAGTAACTGTATCCAGTATGCGACCATTTTCTACTGTTTTATACAAAATGAAACCGACAGCGTACTGGGAGATCAAACATTGTTATATTATCGCCAATGTCCGTGGTAGCAATATTAAATAGAAGATGGTGTAGCAATTATGTTTTGTAACTTAAATATTTTATAAAAAACAATATCTGTCATCTTTGACTGTGAGGCTCAATGTTCTCTCTATTGAAGAAATGTCACTCTTTTTCCTTTTGGCGCGGTGGAGGTCTTGATATGTTTGTGACGGCTGATGCCGCTTGATCTTGATCACCAAATGATGATGAAATAGTTTTTTTTCTACATATTCGTGTCACGATGCACGAACTATCAAATTATGCAACATAAAAGGGTGAATTCACGATTTTTACCGACGCAATGATTTATATCTTATTAATCCTTATTAGGGTTAAAATGTCTTATTTCTCCATGTTTAGTCTATTTAATTG
>JAFELO010001207.1:202186-222432 GCA_017140195.1 Eumaeus atala | reverse complement strand
TTTTGAATTTGAATATAGAAGATATCCATGTACAAAGACATGCTACAGCTGTGAGTAAAGTGGGTGGATAATATGCCGATGTTATCATGCAAAGCTTGTAGACTGGTTTGTGACAGCTCGGAACTTTCCATAATATGATTACAATGATAATATACACACATATTAACATAATACATTATTAAGCAAATGCTATCTTTTTTATAATTTCTACATCAATGTTATCTGTAAAATAACTTCACATTTTTTAATTATAAAAGTAAAGCAAACATGGGATATATAAAGGTAGGGGGAAAATAAAATTCTTGTTCTAGAATATTACTTTTCACCCTACATTATATGTCCAATAATTGCTTAGAATAAGGATGAAAACTAGGTTTTGATTTAACACACTTAGGCTGTCTGTTGGTACTGTTACCAGCAAACAGCATACAATTTGCTTTTTCAATTTGATTCCAAAATTTAATTGTAGGCTACTAACTAATATAATACATATCATAACATGTTTAAGTGATATCTTTTTTCTTTAATGAAAAAAAAAAAATAATTTGTATGAATGAGTAGAGCAAAGGAGCATAGCAGATTAGAAGACCCAACTTGATTTGGTTATGTACAAAGGTTTATTAGGTTCATATTTTTATTAGCACACAGAACTCTTAGTATTTATTCACCCTCTGCCACTGCAATACAATAATCAAGATTTTATACGAGACTAGCTTTGCATTTCTTATGATAATTAAACTATAGAATAATATTAGATTGAGATTGACTTATATATTGTATTGCGATTACCTTTTGTGAATTTTCATGTTTATAGGCTCTACTTATTATTCAAAACACTTCTGCAGGGAAAACTGTATCAGGATTGTTAGATTGGAGGCTCCACTACCCATAAAAATTTAGTGGACACCACACACACACACATCTTTCAAAATCATACTATATAATACCAAAATAATCACAACAAATTCTAAGATAACTTAATATTGATTAGTCATTAGTAGGACGACTGAATGTTAATTTTCATAACTAAAGCAATGAGTGACTACTAAAAAAAATGTACGTACCATTCTTTAGCGAGTTGTCTGTAAGCCTTCCGTATTTCAACCAGAGTTGCCTTACTGTGAACTCCAAGTATTTTATATGGGTCACCGATCTTTTGAGCGAAAACGACAGCAATTACTGCTAGCGTTAGAACTATGTACAGCCATCGACCCTTCCAAGTCTTGCATTTCCATAGCATGTTATAAGTATTATTTCGACAAACGTTACAACTCTATTAGCCCGCAGATTTCATCGAAATACTTTCAAATTGACATCATGAATCAATATTACGAGCACATAGCTAAGTCATTAGGCATTTAAAAGCAATAATTTATTGAATTCGCTATAACTCATTGGTCCTAAAATAGAACGAGATGCCTGAAGATCTGTAAAAATCTTAGGAAAACTAAAAACCGAAAAATGTCAGCCAAATCCATATAACTTGAGTTTTTAATAAATTATGGGCAATGAAGTTGCTGCATCTTCCCCCAATTTGTGTCGATATTTTTTTAAAACATAAGAAAAACAATACAATACGAATAATTTTAAGAATATATGATACACTTCGAAAAAGAGAATCTGTAATTTGAAACGTGTACATTTTAAAATACCAATGGCAAATAATGTGCCGTATGGTAATTTCGATTTAAAAAATGATAAAGAAAGGATGTCATTTAATGACGTTGATTTTAAGTTGTCTAATGTAATAAGTGTAAGTCAAATTCGTACTTCATAAAACATACGGATTATAGCCTTTGCAATTTGCGTTTACTTTAGTTAAACTTTCGGCAACAGTAGAGTTACAGTGTTGACTGCTAAGAGAACATTACTTAAGTATTACTATTTTTTTTAATAGTTTTTCATACACTCCTAGCTGGTTATTACTTGATACCTGTGCAATCAAAGTAAAGGGTACGTACTAGTTGTATAGTTTTTAAGTTTATGCACGTGAAGTGTATTGTGCTGAGTGTATTTTAAATCCAAGCTAATAAAAAAAAAACATCATTTAATTATGTACTAATTCTTGTCTAAAATATATGAATATATTGTTTAAGAAATATAACACCTACGTTTTCACATCAATTATAATAGTGACTAAAGGAATAAAATAACGTAGAATAGATTACGTACTAATTCTATTCAATATAACATTTAATTAAAACGTATAGTTTAACAACTTCTTTGCTCACGTAATCCTCTTTCATAATCTTCAAGAGTTCTTAATCAGTGTTAATTATTGTGATATCAGATCGTTAGTCGCAATTTTAAGTTGTTACATGATAACATCAAGGTCTTCCATGTGAATAGAAATAAGATAAGGTAAATTAATCGAACCGTCTATCTACCATAGTTATCACGTATTTAAAATTAATATAGGTTATAAGGAGCATGTGAGAATTTAAGTATAAAATCTAATTCTTCGAATCACAGTTTTAATTTTTGTAGTGTTTATGCAATACTTGCGCTAAAGGAAATTGTGCACGCTGTGCATTTCTGTCAATGTGGATCTGTGAGTCGAATTTCGGCGTCGAGTCTTTGCTGGCATTTGCGTGGAATTTGCATCCCGAGTTGTGCCATACCGTAAGCATCCACGTCGTCACTTCTACTCAGACCTACGTAAACGACGCCAGGCCCCGGGCTAACCTAACCAAACCCAATTAATTTGCACGGCGCGGGAATTTCGGTTCCTGACCCATATTAACACCTATATTATATACTTCAAACCTTGGACTTGGGCGAACTGGGACTGACCTCACCTGACACCTGACCTGACACCTGAGGGGGCGCCTCAAGGTGATGGGAAGTAGGGAGGGACAGCAACAATTTCAAGGACCACGATAGAATCATTTTCAGTGATTTTATTATAATGAGTGACATTTGTTTAAATTGTCCAAAACATGTTCAAATCATTGGTTGGTTAATTTATTTCAAGCTAGCTGCTGCCCGCGACTCTGCGCTGCTGTAGTTTATATTACTCTGATACTTGAGCTACAAAATTGCATATTTTTATCCGAATCCGTTCAGGTCTTTTGGAGTGATGGAGTAACAACCGAGCATCCAGAGGTCGACGTGTCCAAACAAAACTTTCGCATTTATAACGTGAGTGTAGTCAGGAGTAAGATTCCAGCCGGTTGGTATTTCGTTGTTATGTCGTCGTCGATCAAAGATATAACGTTAAGTCTGATAACGTAAGGAACGACATTCATTTTGATTGCAGTTTGTTTAACGTAAGTAGGGCGACGCACGGAGCACGGCTGACGTCATGACGATGGCTCGCTGCCGATTGAGATTGATTAACAATATCTGTGAAAACGTCTTGTTTAGCGGGAATTTGCAGTTTTGAACGGACTGATTTCACGTAGCAGATGAGATTGGAGCACTCATCTTAGTCATCAAGACTAAAGAATCACTTCCCTTCGCAGCATCAAAACAAATCTTGTCAAATGACAAATTGCGTGCAATCAAGTGTTCGGGCTCAGTAATATAACGGTCTGTGAGCAGCCTCGTGCGTCACAGCACACCCACTGCTGACGCCCGCCAACGTCACGGCGACTTCCCGTGATATGATTGATGAAATAAAAATTAACGGGAGAACCTGTCTCGCTCCTCTGTTCCGGGCCAAATTTATAACTGTCGATGACATATCAAGGTCTGGGCCAAATTGATGACGTTACTAGCAAAGGTCAGGGCCTTATTCAATCCATCGGTGAACATCTTAGTCCATTCCAGTTCAAAAAGAATCACAATTGGCTTCATAGTCTACGTTGAGGCCGTTTGTGTACCTATAGTGAATTCGCAGTGACAAAATTTTAGATGTATCTATCAATCCAAATTTATTGTTCACAACAAAATGTAAGAAACCATACTATGGACCAAATTCCTTATCAATGTGTCGGTACACATATTCATGCGTATTCATGTAGGACAGTCGGTCGTGAGATTTCACAGTTCATCGCGTTTACACCTGAAGAAAGTATAAGTGCCACGATATGAAAAGTTGTGAGAGGAGAGAAAATCGTGTGATTGAGTAACGCCTCAGCTGAACGCTGAGCTTCAATTTTAGTTCTCCCATCTGTGGTAAAGTGCTACGCTTACGTAAAGATTTGACCTTGCAACGTCTCCTTCACTTCAGTATAATGTTCGTTCTTAAGGACTAAACTCGTAGCGCGTGTCGGAGCTGACACGCATCATTTTTGGCGTCATAGATAGATGGGAAATATGATGAATTCCCCTAGGGCAACTACCGCAATATTTAACGTATTTTTGTATGCTGTTCCGACTATGTCGGGCCAGTTAGTCTGTGACGGTCAAGTCGCCTGCCGGCGTCAAGTGGCGTGAGGCTTTACAGGCGGTCCAGCGACTGGTGACACTCGCGTTACGAGACCGACGTAGCGGCATGATCGTGTTACTTTAAAGCCCGTCCAGTGGTTTAGGCTGCAGCAGAACACTTATCTGCCGACACATTCCCGAAAAACATTACCCACCTTTGACGCTGACGGGTAGAAAGTAGGTTTTCAAAAAAAAAACATGTTGGTAATAAGCCACGCGTAAAGTTAGCTACGGCGAATGGTGATGAATGATGATACGTTGAGCTCTGGCTTCAAGATCTTTCTTTAGGCACGTAGCGAAAAGGATTACGTAACGCTGTCAAAAAACAGTAATTAACCTCAATAGCCGACACCAAGACAGGTGAAACTGGACGATTGGAGGAGGAAGCGCCCTCGATACAGGGGTACCGAACTTATAAGAAGACGGGACCACAGAGCAACAGGAGGCTCTTTTGCACACGGGGCAAGGGGTGAGGATGGGAACCTCACCCCATTGCACTGTCCCAAGTTTGGCGGGGTTGTCCTGAGGTGCGGGGGCAACCCTGTAGTGGAGAAGGCCCCTTAGGGGACTGACTAGCCTTCGATGTGCCCTGGTGCTTGGTTGTCCCGGGGCACCTCACCAAAGGGCACTGATGGGTCTGCGGTGGTTTTTTGTGGGTACTCGGCAATAGAATGTGCCTCGAGCCCCACACACCACTGTACCCTACCCAGGGCCAGTGAAGGCGCGTAAATGCGTTTCCCTACGTAAACAGGAAAAAAGGTGAGACGGAACGATAACCGCTTGTGTAGATTCCGCGTGAGTGAACTTGTTATTGACACCGAATGATACCGAACCTTTGGATAAAAATATAGAGGCATGTGAGTAACAGGTCTGAGCACGAGTACCCGTGGCTCGTACAGTATATTATCGTACCTATTCCTAAATAACGAGCCTCCCCGGCCCGCGTACAACAGGGTCCAAGTCATGTACTAAAACCTTACTCGGGAACCGCTCTGTCACGGGCGAAGGCGGCAAGCAAATCCGTTTTGTAGACTTTGTTTTATGTATATTGATATTAAAACATAACCTCTAAATTGGAATAAGTTACATATATGTGCAAATTTTGACAACGATGAAAATGACAAACATTCGTGTCTGTGACACCAGGACGACGTCGCACAGCCGCGCGCGAAGCCGTCGGACTCCGTAGCTAGTGAGCATCTGCCACGGATCAGATCCAGATATCTGGAACTGTACGCACCATACATAGTTCAAAAAGCATGAATACTATAGTTACTAGGAATTTAAATAACTGCATCTACTATTAAGCTTTTGTAATGAGAAATCTTTATCTGACTCCACTTTTTTGCTGACTTCTCGAGATAGCGGAGCTCGGTTTGACTATAATAAAAATAATAATATAGTGCCCTTTACAGTAGTTTATAGATAGTGCTTTTCTTGATACACAGAAGACAAACAGGTCCTATAGACTATAAAGCCTTCGTTTCTTTGAGATAACGGAACACTAAAGGTAAAAGCAATTTTTTTTGTTTTACCGTTCACGAGGTAAGCCGACGAGCGGGTAGCAGTAGCCCCTAGCGGCTGCTGACTGCCCACGTCGCAGTTGGAGCTAGCAGCCACACACGTACGACACGTATAGCGGTACAAGGCAGGCAATCATTATCTAAAAATATTCAAATTTATTGATGTCTTAAATTTACGCGAATGTTACTCGGTACCACACAACATGTAGTTGATATAAAACACCGACGTGTTACAAGATCTGCTGTCTGTGAGCATGCTGAAGTTGGCCCCTGCCATTACATTAGATTTGATAAAGCGCAAATCCTCATTAGGGAACATCGATTTCTTCCAAGGATGATCCGTGAGGCTATTGAAATTAAAAAACATCCGAATTTCAATAGAGAAGTTGGCTGGGATCTTCCCTCTGCTTGGGACCCAGTGGTGAACATAATCAAATCAAAAAATAAACATAACACCTCAAGACAGCAAGATACAATAAGTAGTATACAGTTTGCGTTAATCGGAACAAATAATAATTATAATTCTTCGGGTACTTTTAATAATTTCACTTCCACCAGTGGCCATGGTTGCTGTAAAGCTACTGAGGCGTCGTGCTAGATAAGTGAAAAGTAGTTTTATTATAAAATTTCGTCTTCTTATCAAATATAACATATTAATAAACAGTTAACTGTAGTTCCTCATCAATATAAATAGTTTTCATACACAAAAATAATTTTTCGGATCCGTCTTGTAGTTCCAGAGATACGAGCGTTTAAACAAACTAATAAACATCTCTTCAGCTTGATTATATAAGTATAGATTTAAGTAATCTATCAATATTGTTGTACACAGAAGAGGTATTGTAGAGGTCGATGGCGACACTAACGCAAGACTACTAAAAAGAACTAAATTTCGTCCTGACCGTCCGAATATCCTCCGTCCATTGAAGAACATTCTGAAAAAACAGAAGTTTAACACTAATATCCCTCGTTACAATTTTTATTGACTTTGCAACCAATTGGTATAAATTTTGCACTTAGTATTTACTATTGCAATAGATAATAATAGATTCACAACAGTCAGCTGGTTGATGTGCGCTGACAAAAATGTTGCTTTATGTAATCTTACATCACAGATGTGCCAGGCTTAACGAAAACGCTTTAAAAGTGTGTTACAACAACTGAGATATCGCGTAAGAAGCGAAATTGCTGTATTGCTCTAAATAAAAGGCATTGGGCAAGCCGGTGTTTTTAAAAGGCTATAACATTTTATGTACTAAAGGTCGCAAAAATAAAGGTGATCTACCTTTCAAAGACAAATTCAGAGTCTTCGAATGTATTTTAGAGTTGTAAGTATTTATATACTTACGAAGTAATTATACTTGACACATTCTCATTGGACTACATCCAGAGCAAACTATTGACTACGGGATATTGATATTTTCCGGAGGGAGCTGTTGCTATGTAGGCCTTGCTATCGTAATTACCATATCAGTTCACCGGACTACAAAAGACTATGTCTTCTTGATTAAGGGGACGAGGGGGGGGGGGGAACCCTCAACTTTTCCCGGGATAGTCCCTTATCAAGTAAATAGGTTCATAATACCGTGTGGGTTTACTTAGTCGGTATGAGTCTGCGCTCAATGTTAATTCAGTATGTGTAATTCAGGCTTCAACTCATCGCAGGAAAAAGTTAAAATAAACTAATTTGAACGTGTTTTAGTCATGCCAATATAATTTTGAATAGTGACAATATGATGCTTTGAAGTTGGTGCCAATACAAGGGCTGATTGGTGTACTCCTACAACCAACTAACCATGCGACCGAATACTAGTACTATTGGCACCTTATGCTTGTATTGGATAGATTAAAGACGTTTATTTTTATTTTTATAGTGCCGTTTCGATATGAACAAAACGAGCTAAGATGCGAGCTGATAATGCTCTCCGATGAGGAATCACACCGCCGGCAGCTACTGCTGCAACACACACCGGCGACACCCTTTCACACGTACACGCGTACTACATCTGTATTACGCGCGAGCATAACATATAAAGATTATTCATAATTTGTTCGCAACATCAAAATACATTAAAACTTAACATATTGTTTACAGAAATATGAATCTATATAATATTATTTATGTAAGCTAAAGAACTCTTCTTTTATTAATTTTAAAAGTAAAATTAATAAAACGCCGTATTAATCTTTCCTGGCGATGAGTAGACTTAAAAAGCTTCTCCAAAAATATATACTTCACTAACTTAATTTTCAAGAATAATTTGAAGATCGGTCTACGACTTGTTTTTAATAGCTTTGGCGCGTTTAGTCGAAGTTATGGAGGGAAACTTAACGACGCGCGCGCGCATTGCACCAAGACACCGACAGATAAGAGGTATTCCTCTGACTTCTTTTTGGTACGATTCGATAAACAAACGTGTCTGGAGGGCATACACAAGGTCACGTACACACGGTTGTTTTCTTCATTTTGTTGTATTTTGTTGTACACAAACAAGATTCCAATTGGAATCTCCTTTATTTTTAAAGTTAGTCAATAAGAATGGTCGGCGCTGGCCTCTACTGTTCAGAGCAATAACAACCATTTCATAAATTTAATGGTATCTCTTCGATACGACAGCAAGGTAATTTAGTTAATATAATTAATGTGTTAAAAGCACATAATTTTCTTTGTAGAGAAACAAAATGGAAGCTCTATCGATACTCCTGCAGCCGTACAAGGAGCTGGTGGGGTCCATAGCCGCCATCGTCACCACCGGCCAGATGTTCTCCGGCTCCTTCATGTGCTGGGACATCTACAAGCAGGGCAGCACCAAGGGCACGCCCTTCATGGCCTTTCTCGGCGGTCTCATCATGTGAGTACGAGATGCACCCCACAGGCGGCACGCAGGGTAGGGTGTAACAACGAGAGAAATAGTGTTTACTGCTTGCTGCTGCAGGTATAAATTACTGTAGAGAATTGTTGCTCGCTAGCGCGAGGGACAGCGGCGGAGGTTGGTGTATGTACATTTCATTGTTCTGCTACAGTACATTGACAAATAAAGTTATTGTGAGCGCAGTTTACGGGATAACAAGCTGATGATGATCTATGCCCCAAAAATATATCGTCTACCACTACACAACACACTAATTAGTAAGACATTGAGGAAAATATATCGTCTATCACTACACAACACACTAATTAGTAAGACACTGAGGAAAATATATCGTCTACCACTACACAACACACTAATTAGTAAGACATTGAGGAAAATATATCGTCTATCACTACACAACACACTAATTAGTAAGACATTGGGGAAAATATATCGTCTATCACTACACAACACACTAATTAGTAAGACATTGAGGAAAATATATCGTCTACCACTACACAACACACTAATTAGTAAGACATTGAGGAAAATATACCGTCTATCACTACACAACACACTAATTAGTAAGACATTGAGAAAAATATGAGGAATTAGTTGAATGAAATGTTCCCATACAATTGCCTCTAGAATGGTAACAATGGCGCAGATTGAACATCGTCTAACATTGTACTTTATTGTAACAATAATATCTGTACACTCAAGCCTGGTCCCGTCTCCTATCCGGAGTACCACTATAATGCGTTCTGACCTACTTTACCTCTGGTTTAGGGATGGCTTATCTAATAACTTTTCTCCAATTTCCCTGTGAGTAAATAGAAATTGTATTCTATAAGAAAATTTTGTTGTGCCACACAGACATGCATTAATGCAACAATTTCATAAACATATCATAGAATTGAATTATTAAAATAAAATATTGAAAGTAAATATAGATAAAAATTTCATTTTTTTATTAATAACGGAATATGTGAATTATTTATATTCTGAAATATACTTAGGAATAAGTTTAACGTAAACTCTTTAATATTGCATTATCAGTCTTTTTTATTGGGCAACCAAATGAACGTAGGTAACACTAATTATGATAGCTGTCATTACCTGTCCGCGTTTTGTATGGGATGAAAGAAAGTACTGTCAAACTGTGACCCGGCGCCGCCTCTTGCTGGAAGGATCATATTTGATTTACCATGGTGTTATTTAAGGGGAGTTAAGCCCCTTAAACAACACCATGTCAAATCGCCACAAGTGTATTAAACTACCTTCTTAAGAGTGGTACCTTAATACACTTGTGCCGATGGTTTGATACCTTTTCACATAAATATGGCTCAGTCACTCCTTCACGGCTAACACCCCACAAGCCATCAGTGTAGTCGGATAATGCGCACGTCGCACTCTGTCGACTAATTAGGAAGCTTCCCTAGAGCTTTGAGCATAAATACGGTCATTTTGTTTGTTAAAATGCTGCTTAATTACAAAAAAAAAAAAATTCATCCGCACGCAAAATTTTTCTACGACCACCCTTTACATACCGCTTCAGTAGTTGTTTCGATGTGTCCGCCCCATTCATCTTTCATTTGTGAGTTAAGGAATGGCCTGTGCGTCTCTTATAGGCTGCAAGTCCTAAATCATCTCTTAAAATACGCGACGTGGCTTTAGGTGCTACCTTCATTTCCCGAAATAAAATATTTTGCTTTTGGACAGGACTTCTTCCAATTATTTCCTTTATTGCTTTGAGCAACTTTTTCGTACGAACTCTACGTGGAGGGCCAGATCTTTCTGTCGCAAACAGAATAAGCTCATTGTACCTATCAATAATAGGAAGAGGTAGTGCCATGCATAGTGCATGACACACCAGGGGCCGGCCCAGGCCCAGACGGCCAGCTCATGCAGTGCAACGGAACTGGGCTGGCGCGACCGGGGAGGTACCCCTCGCTCACATAATACCACCGTAAAGTGACATCTTCAGTGTCGCGCTTCGTACGGTTTGTGAGTGAGGAGGGCAACGCATTGGCATAGTAATTATGTGGATGTTCATGGGTTTCGGTAGTCGTAAAAAAGGCTCTGATTGCTCGTTTGCCCCCCCTATTATATAAAAAAACATTTATTGCATATATATATATATATATATATCTTATTAGCAAAAGAGTTAAGTATTCAATGGTTTGTGAAATATCTATACAACCTTTACTCATAAAGGATATCAGGTGTATTTCTCGAGTCTAATGCACACAATTATTACTGCAAATTAAGATATTAAAACTGTAATTGTTATTCAAATGATAATTCATAAATCCGATTTCTCGTTTGACCCCTATTCTATAAAAAAAATCAAAATAGTAGCCCGCTACACAAACAGTCGACTAATACCAAGTGAATGGAGAGTTTACTGTACACACTATAGTGTAGTCATGCGATCACAGCGGCTCTGTTCTCCTTGTCACCCCACCCATCTCAACATCGCAAAATATAGTACAATGTAGCAGCTCCACAATGAGAAAACACAATGAACAATCGTATAAAAATGACATCTTCCAAACTCAAAAGTAATATTTTTTATTTTCAATTGTAACAGTATTCATAGCCCGACTTAGTACAAGAGGAATATAGGCTGATGGCGCGTTCCCTTGATGCAGGGGTCTGTTGAATCTGAAGTTCGGCTTCATCCTCCGCGACGACAAGATGATCCAGGTCAACTTCTTCGGCGTGGCGCTGAGCATCGTCTACATCATGATATTCTACAACTACACGGAGCAGAAGGGCCAGGTGTGGAGCCAGATGGGCGCCGCGGGGGCCCTGGTCGTGGCCCTGTTCGCTTACTCGGAGTACGAGGACCCTACGCTCGTGGAGAAGCGGTTCGGCACCATCATCACCGTCTTCATGTTCTACCTGGTGTCCGCGCCTCTGTACGATCTGGTGAGCTCTCTCATGTCTCCGTGGAGATTCGCATAGCGTAAGAAGCCAAGTGTCGGAGCCCTGTGGTATCACGTTATGAGGGTTTTTATATACCCCAATGAACGCGAAACCTTCACGCCAGTGTTACGTGAGCGAGAGCTACCTGCCTGATCGTGCTGGCGGCGATTCCATAGCCCAGTGGATCATCTGTACATACAGCCCGGCTGCTTTGCGCGCAGCGATACTTAACAAAAATCTCCCTCCCCCACAATCCCCCTTACACCCTACACAATATAATTTCCGCAGCACACAATGCAATGGGTTACATTATCGCTTTGTTGTAAAATTTTATTTTCAAAGTACACAAACAGTTACATTAGACAAAATTAAATAAATGGAATAAAATGGTACACAAACCAATACTGTGCCCACAGATAATTAAAACATGAATAACAGCTTCCGTTAAAAGTGAATTGAGATTAAGTCATTTACTTAAATATTAAACAAAGAAAAACTAGTTTAAATACAATTTGGGAATAAAAATTAAGATTATCAAAAGTGACATTAAAATTATCACTTAGATATTACAGAGATTCTCTAATCCTCCTTTTATAACTACTAAATGAGGCACTTAGATATTAAAGAGATTCTCTAATCCTCCTTTTATAACTACTAAATGAGGCACTTAGATATTACAGAGATTCTCTAATCCTCCTTTTATAACTACTAAATGAGGCACTTAGATATTACAGAGATTCTCTAATCCTCCTTTTATAACTACTAAATGAGGACCAAAACTGATCAATTGTTTTTTTGTGTCTACTGTATTTGGAGGTTGCGCGTGGATAAAGGTTGCTACTATACTTGGTTTTTGTTCTGGGTATGTCACATGAGCTTTTGCAACGCTGATACGCGGACATTTTATGTGAATATTAAAAAAAAAAAAAAATTTTGTAATTAGTAATTTTATATAAAACGAACTCGTCCGCCAATACATAGAGGTCGAGGCAGCAACGTTTTTGACCTATGATCAACTATAAGCTTACGTGCTATGTGTCGCGTACATTTTGTATTTATATTTTCAATTTTAATGATATACTTACTCTAGTGTGGATGCCAAACCACTCAACCATATTCCAGGGCGGGTTACGAGTGATCTAAACAAAAGTATACTCTTGATATATTCTTGAAATGATCCTGGCTTACGGTCAAATACACATACGTGTAGACCATAAGAGAGCTTGGAACCTGTATACACGCCCAAATCTCTCACAACTGTTACACTCTTGTTTTTGTTACCATTCCATAGATAATCGAACAAAACGTGCTGACGTTTCCTAGTGAAAGCTATGCCATGATGCCATGTCATCTGCGAAGGTTTAATTTAAGAACATTCGAGTCGCAAAATTGACAAATGTTATGTAAGACACGCTGTAAGAGGAAACAGTCGCCTAGAGACTGATCAACCGGAAAATTAATAAATTTGTGTTATTGAAAATGTTATGTCACGCATTTTCACGAAAAGTACGAGTCACGTAGAATTCTAACAGTAATAAATGTTCTCCACTTTTTCCCTCAGTAAGAAACAAACAAATATTTCCTCTTCATAATGTCGGTTCAGTGTAGGCAATACGTCGTTTTCCTCTTGTTGCAGCCGGTTTATATAAACTTGCAGCTCTCATCGTATAAACTTGTGTGCACTTTAAATAAGCTTATGACTCACGCAACCTGATCATTTTTATAATAATTATTAAATATCATATGATAATTGAAGCTAGGCGATCGAAATTCGGGTAATAAAGCCATACAATATATTTACAAACGAGTTTAAAACCCCAAATTAATATATAACTAATAATAAAACAAGTTTCATTCTAAATTCCAGTTTCTACTCTTTGCAGATGTGTAACTTTAGGATAACAATGAAAATATATAAAATGAATACACTGCAATACACTTGTACACTCGTACAGTACACACTTGCTATGATCAACTTTATCACAACTGGCGTGGAAAGCGGTTTATGTAAATATCTTCGACGACGCGGGCGACGTGCTAATATACAGATAAGTTAAATTGCAAATAACCTTCAAATATGTCCCCTATCAAATAGATTATAGAATTTTGTAGCAACCTGCCGCGGAAGCCGCCTTCAGTGTACACCATCATAACAAAAGAAATATTCTTCTCGGAGTCATTTTACTGTCTTTCTCCACTCCTCTTTGTATTTTTTGTTTTAAAATATTCTGAAAATAATAGTCATTTTGTTGTCAGTAAGTAGAACCCGCGGGGCGCATATAGCTGATGTGCCGGCGTATGGGCATCACTCGTAAGTTGTGACACGTTGTCGCCGAGGTGAGCTAACAACCGCTCGTGTAGCAATCACGTCCTATCATGATTGTCATCGTGACTATCACGCCATCGCGTTACTGATGGCCGAGCGCGCGCCGGTCGGCCGGATCGACCAGATGATGGATGCCAGGAGCAGGTCGCGGTCGCTTACTTGATTCCATGACATTGTGCAGTGGCGACTGTCACCGTATGTACAGAAAGAGAACATTACTTACCTATTTCATATATTCCAGACGATCTCCGTGCAGTAGCCGGTCCGGGATGGATGCGAGTAGCAGGAAATCGGTCGACTTGGCGTTCATTGAGAGAGGCCTGCGTCCAGCAATGGACCGATAAGGGCTGATAATGATGATGATGTTTCCATATATGTATTATCTTTCACTTCATTTGATATGTTATTTTGATATCGTTCCCAACCTAAGAATATTCTTGTCCATTTCTTAGAGGATCGGACTGTTCCTGTCTGTTTGTCCGACCTCTCTTTTTTCGCGTGAGGTAGGACCAGGCTGATACTCATGGGAAATAGTCAGGTCCGTAATCTCTTCAAGCGCCGAAGAAATAATAACGTATCTACTAGTCAACGCATATTAGTCATATTATAGCAATAAAATAAGCGTCACGTTTAACGGGGCGAAGCTGTGGCGGCCCCGTGTACAACATCTAATGCAATAGGTTTCTTTACAGAAAACTATAATAAAGAACAAGAGCACAGAGGGGCTGCCGTTCCCGCTCATCCTGTCCGGTTCCGTGGTGACCTTCAGCTGGCTGCTGTACGGCATCATCCTCAACAACACCATAATTGTCGTGAGTACATCACTAACTGACGGAGTCGCACGGAGCGTCGTCGCGGGCGTGCGCGGCGCTCGCGAGCGAGCGCCGCTTGCGGTGCATGTGCACCCCCAGTCGGCCTGGTAGTGGATCCGACACTACTTATCTACAAAACGTGTTTTCTTTTGTTCCGTAAACCCTAGTCAATATCTGTCAGTTGGGTGCCGACGCCAAATATTTTATGGCATATACTTCTTACTGTGTATTATGATAACGATGTGTATTTAAATATGTAAGGAACCCTGAATTAAATGTACAACAACAGGTGCAACATGAGAGTGAGCCAAGAGGAGAGGGTTATACGTAAGGTCTGCTCCGAGGATCGAGTGGGCGGAGCCGACCGGTCGTCGATTCTATATATTTCTATATATTCTATATATTTCTATATATTCTATACATTTCTATATGTTCTATATATTCTATATATTTCTATATATTCTATACATTTCTATATATTCTATACATTTCTATATATTCTATACATTTCCATATATTCTATATATTCTATACATTTCTATATATTCTATATATTCTATATTTTCTATATATTCTATATATTCTATACATTTCTATATATTCTATATATTCTATATATTTCTACATATTCTATATATTTCTATATATTCTATACATTTCTATATATTCTATACATTTCTATATATTCTATATATTCTATATACTAGTGTCCAATCTAGAACCCGGCACCTGCTGCACAAGCGGGGTCGCGGTCCATATAGTCTCGTGACTCAGCTCCGGACAGTTAGTTTCTAGACAACGATCGAAGTTATTCACGTTGTATGTCACGCTGATGCATTTGAATTTGTTCGAAGTGGGCGATTCTTAGATCTGAAGTAACCTACGGATTCATTGTCGTTACAAATAACATCGCGGTATTTTCCATAAAAGTATCACTTGGAGCCCCTGTGGAGGAAACTACTACGTCGGGTGACTCAAATACGCCTTGGATTCTCCAAACCAGTACCTACCTGTTTTAGTATAGAACTTGTCCTTATATTATATAAATCGTAGATTTAAAATAACAGTACCAATAAAATCAACTTAAACTCATGCGTGCAAGGTTAACATTTCCAATGAAATATGTTAAAACTTGGCACCTCTAAACTTTTTTATTATATTAAAATGTTAACTTTCTGCACATCTTCGTCACATAATCTTCAAGTCTACTTAAATATTTTAAATTCTTCCATTTGCGTAATTATTAGAAAAGGGGATAGGATTTTTTTTCTGCATGTAATATGACAATATTGATATGATTTAAGATTCGTCTTTGTCAAAGGCTTCTTTTTACTTTTACAGCTCCAAAACGTGGTGGTGTTCGCGCTGTGTTCCTTCCAACTGTCTCTATTCGTGATTTACCCCACGAAGAAACAGTCCGCAGCTAAGGAGAAGGTGAAAGCCAAGAAGATCAATTAACAGTTCCTAATGTAAACAAATTTCCATATGTTCTAAGATATTTTACAAATATTTATGTAAATATATGTACAATGAAATCGAATGTAATTATTTACTGTTTTAGTCGTTATATAATTATTTAAGTATAACATAATTGGTGCAAACAATTTGACCTAAATGGAAATCTTCATGTATAAAAGACTCTTCTTCGTAAGCCCCATGTCTACTGTCACGCCCGCCACATACCCTCAGGGCGTGTGGTAAACTGGACGGTGTACATATAATATGTCTGCATGTGCGTGCAGGAATATGATGCAAGTGCAGGTCACAAATGTACAGACCAGCAGATCCTCTCACCGGAACGCACACTTCAGCATCCTTACCATGCAGCCGAGTGTAATGCGACACGCTTCAACACATTTTAACCGTCAGTGGAAAAAGAATGAACGCCGTCATCTTGAGTGTGCAGGCCGGTCTCCATAGCAACGCACGCTGCGAGCGCGGCGTGGCGGCGTAAACATTATGGGGCCATTTACAGTATGAAACGTTGTGACAAGGGTTCCAACACCGTGGTCACTGTTGACCTAGGAAGGCTTTCGTTTACATTTTATAATCAGTTTTAGGCACTAAGTGAGTTTTCGTTTCCGTTGTCCTACTGATGTCTCCCAAGCTCAAAGTGTACGTAAACTAATATTTTTCTACATAGTTGTATATGTTGAGTATGTATGAACAAAAAATATGTGATGGTATTTAGAAATGCTGTGAATGAAATTATATTTACATATAACCATGTGTTTTTTTTATCTTGTACTAAAAATAACACCTTCGTGGATTGCGCGATGTGGACGACGCCGTGGAACTGGGCTACTCCGGCCCGTGACTCCGTCACGTGAGACGCTATGATCGCCTCTACCTTCTACTGATGACAATAAACCTTCTACTGATGACAATAAACAAGATGATGTTCTGTTGACATTTCCAACTCCGTTATAATTTGTATGTATGTTTGTCGTGTAGCGAACAACTTGAAGGTTCCCTTGGGATAATTTTACGCGACGACGGAACCTAGATTTAGATGACGTCCCCAGGTTTTTGTCATACAATGAACCTGGAATGTGACTGAGATTTCACTTTACTACTGGCTGTGCTAGACACAATACCCAGTACGGCTCCGAAACCACGAGCTGAGGACATCTTGGGTGTGTAGCTCAGAAAGTGTTATAGCCTACCATAGTTACACGCACTAGTCCTCACATAGTCCATCTCTCAGGATGGTCACACAGCGGCCACGAGTCAACCTGACGTAGCCCATCAACACAAGTGTATAACAGGTGGTTCCTGATATTAGAGCGTTCAAAGAAACTAACAAACTCTTCAGCTTTACATTAGTATAAATTTTTTTCATAGGACACAGATGGTAAATCCATGACGCGCATCCATGATCCATGGCGTACGCGGCGTGACGACTACGACACCGCGTAGCTTCTGTGCCTACGCAATCATTTATCTTCTTCGAAATGACCGCTCTGAACAGCGGCAACATCCTGACGCCATGGTGTACATCCTACTGCCAGATGCCTCGTGATCGCCGGTGGACGCAGGCTGTACCGTCTGATGCTGATAAGAAATCAATTAGTATTTTTCCTCGGAAGTTCTGATCTTCATATCTAGTATGTAGCGGAACAATTTCCGCCAGATGCCATTACCATTGTTGTCATCTGCAAACCTACCCACACATCAACTAATAAAAGTACGCATATGTGAAATTGTCAAGATCCAGACTTGGGAGCACGTCAGTGCAGCCGCCAAGACGAGCCAAGCGAAACGCTAGGACACTACCTTCTCCGTACCGTTTTACCGAATTTTGGGACCCTCCTTTAGACATCTTCAAATGGTCAAGCCACGAGATATAGTGAAAACATTTGTAGATACATCACCCTGGTGCCAGCACCATGGGATCATAGTAGCCACTGGCATTTTTCTTTTAATCTTGCAAGATTTAGAAGAATGTCAAAAAGGGAAATGGGTCTAGATCGATGCAGTAGGTGCCGCGCAGGCGCCTACTGCACCTGCCTGCACTGAGCTGATGTTCCACGGTCTTTCACTTTATTAGTAAAACAATATATTTTTTAACATTTATCAAATCAATACAAACTACACAATATTATTGAAAGTTTACATTTCAATAATTTTCGCAGTCAAATTTTTCAACTCATTTTGGTGCACCCATTTTATTCCGGTCGCAGACGCTGCGCTGGGCGGACGCGAGATGCATCTGAAAGTAATACACGGTAGTGACACTCATAGAGCACTCTATGTTATTACTAATCTAATGTGTATTATCAGCGAAATGGTCCAGATTGAAAAAAGCCTTGGGCATTTAACAAACATCAAACGTGTGTCTGTGAAATGTCCAAGGCTTATCAGAAACGAAATTCTAAAATAATCCACTATGATCTTCATTTGATAAGCCTTGCCTTGGAGCTTAGTAACAAGGCGAGTGAGTCATTATGTCGCGTTGATATTATTAATCCGTACCTAATAGATTTTATCCAACACAGACGAGACAGTTGTGCGGGACACCAGTGTAAGCAACAGCTCTTGTTGAAATTTGGAAGATATTTTATTAACTGCTACAAAACTGTGTAGTACGATTTTACTGAAGAAATTTATTAAGGGTGGCGCTCGCTGCATATGTAATTATACCAATGTAATAATAATAATAATATCTGTGGACTTATCACACCACGTTTACCTAACCCTGTGCTAAGTACCCTAAGGACTTGTGTTACAGATACTTGTCAACGGACAATACATTAAATATATATTTATAAAATTTAAGAAATGTTACATATCTAAGATTTTATTATATAAATACATATATAAACAGCCATACCTAGGCAGGCAAGCCGCCACCTCTGGCGTAACACGCGGACTAACCGCCACATCACCAACTGGCCCACCGGTCGTCATCAATGAACTCAATCAATTGAGGGTCGAATTTTTTTTTCGAGAGATTGTAGACGTGTGCGGTGTCTGGAGGTATTTTAATGTGGTCCATACCATTGGAGGTAGGTAACAAAGTTTTGATTTTGTTTAAGATAGTTTGGTTTTTGCGAGGTAGTGCCATGCTACATAGGAGGAGGTCGTGCCATCCATGGTGTTTGACACTACATCCAATTCCGTTGAGTAGGAAGGAGTCAACGGAATTGGACCGGCACGAACGGGGAGGTACCTCTCGCTCACATAATACCGCTGTAAAGTGACATCTTCAGTGTCGCGTTTCGTGCGGTCTGTGAGTAGCCGGTGGTCCATTGGGGGAGGGGGCAGGAGGACAACGCATCGCAAGTAATTATGTGGATGTTATTGGGCGTCGGTAGTCGTAAATATGCTCCGATTTCTCGTTTGCCCCCTACCCTATAAAAAAGGTGAAATAAGTTCCCTCTAACTCTACTAAATTCTTCCACACTACTCAATGATTTTAATGTATCTTTCGAATAGCATGGATCTGTTGACACTTACTCAACTTTCCTTCTGAGTAAATTTTCCATTCTGACTTTGACGAATGGCCACGGGCCCTGATTCTTGTGCTCCTCCTGGCAGAAGCAGACTTTGGCGTTCGCATACTTGCACACCTCCTTGAGTACCAGGTCATAGGGGAAGGGATAAACCTGCTCAATGCGACACACGGCCATCTTGTCTTCCAGTTTCTTCTCTTTTCTCAGGTCGGTTATGGTGATGGCGACTTTTCCCGAGCAAAAGATAAGTTTCTTAACTTGTGCCGGCTCTTTGCTTGCTGGACCACTTTCTGGGATTGCCCTACAGAACGAGATAAAATAGTCGATTCTATCCAAATTAAAGATATATATCCGGTCACGCCTCACTTACGTCGCCCCCGCATGGTACTTGCGGATAGAGTCGCTGGATGAGTTTGTGGTTCGATTGTCGAGCGCTGTGTTCAATAGGGCAGACAATGGACCGCATGCTCATCTAC
>JAFELO010001207.1:166400-202177 GCA_017140195.1 Eumaeus atala | reverse complement strand
CCCCCCCCCCCCGTGACCCACCAAGCGGACTAGGGACTGCGTGTCCTGCGATCCGGACGAGGATCACGCATGACACACCCAATCGCTACTCACCGCAATTATTGCGGCCTCGTTACTGAGGGGATAGTCGTCCCCTTGCGACCCAACCCGGGTCCGCCTCGATGCCCGTAACCCCCACAGTTTCTGTGGAGATGACCAGCAGTGAGTGATCCAAATTATGTCATAAAATAGGTATCCCTTTTGGCAAAATATCCTAAAAATTACGGTGACCATGATGTACGTTTTTAGTACCTGTATTTCGTTCGCACTTTCTTTATATATTTTTTATTATACATATTTTTTTAAGTACAAAGCGGTAAAAACCTCAATGAGCGATCTCACCAGTCCGCCTGTACTGCATTTATTGTCTATCAGCTGTGGCGCAGTAGGCAATTATACATAAATGAGTCTAATTATAAATATGTTTTAAATTATTGCTTTATTTGCCAATTTGGCTGATAATTGATTTAATGATACTATGATTTTCAGTAATGGTTTACCTATGCATATGTATACATGTTTAAATGGAACAACAGGGCTTTTGTTACATATTGTATATTATTTCACTTTTCTTTCGTTTCATTTTCTCCGTATAAAACGCTAATTTCATTTCTCAATAACAAACAAAAATTGTTGACCGTCACCTCTGAAAGCTTGTGCCCGGCAGAAAGTCCTTGAAGGGCGACCTGTAGAAGGGGTGCTTGAGGCCTATCTTGGGCGTCATCAGTATGATAGGCTTGCGGAAAGGCAGCGCGATCTGCCGCCGCATGAGGTGGAAGTAGTTGGCGGGTGTGGTCACGTTGCACACTATCCAGTTGGCCGCGCGCAGCTGGTTTACTGAAACCAAACATTATGATGTTATGGCTAGTTGATCCGGCCAAGCATTGCTGGGGCTGAATACTTTTTAAATTATACTAACCGATACAAAATGTAGACTATATTTTAAATTACACATGTGTGCATTTTCATCTGTTTTCTTTGATATCAGAGTAAGTTTTTGAGATTAGCCAGGACAAACAGCTGGCAGTAGTGCGATACCACGATACGAGTCACAGTAGATCGGTCACCCTTGTTCTTGTATAGAGCATTAGTGCAAGATACTTCAAAATAGTTTAGGACTCGGTCCTCCTCCCACATTCGAAAATAGAGTTTCCGTACTGACCTACTGACCTGTGCAACCCCGTACCACCGTATTTTAGTAGCTCGTTTGGTACATGGTCAATGCCTACCGCCCGCTTATTTTTTTATAAGATAAGGTGCAAACGAGCAGGTGGTAGGAAACTACCCATAGACATTCGCATGACCCAAAGTTATGCAGGCGCGTTGCCTTCCTTTAAGATGGGAGTAAGCTCTTTTCTTGAAGAACCCCATTTCGTATCGGTTCGAGAATACCGTCGGTGGCAGCTGGTTCACGTCGAAGTTGTGCGCGGTTGGAAATTGCGCTTGAAACGCACAGTTGTAGACTTTGGGACATCAAGGTGGTGACGGTAGAACTTACGAGTTCTGCCGTGATGTTCTAGAGTGAAAGTCCGCTGCTGGTATTAATCCTCGGAACTCCTCGGAACTCTCCCCGTTGTAGATGCGGTAGAAGATGCAGAGCGAACCAACATCTCTTCGTAATGCCAAAGGATCGAGCTGCACGGAAACAACTTGGTCGTCAACGATCGAATCGTTGCCCTACGTTGAATACAGTCAAATGGGGCGAGTTGATAGTTGGGGGCACCATATTGAACACACCCAGCTTCTTGGAGTCTAATTGAGCCTTCGCCTCCGCAGAATTGAAATTGATCGTTGCTGGATATGTCGACTCCAAGAATTCCGATACTAGCTTAGGCCATTAGAGGGGTATTTTCGAAGCGAGGAGATACGGGGGTCTTTTTGGGGTTAAATTGGACTGAATTTTGTCGGCCCCATTCCGATTGCGACTCGTCAATAAAGACTCGACTTGAGACACAATTTGGTTCCGATGAAATTGGAAATATTGTACAATGCATCACCAGCACAACAATGAATGCTGCTGGTTTGTAACATATCATTGATGTGCAGAAGAACAGCGTGGGTGACAGAACTGGAACTGAAACACCAGCATTGACAGATTTGAGGTCCGAGCATGCAACAACCTTGATATAATTAGTACTGTTTGCGTTAATCGGAACAACTAAAATGATAATTCTTTGGGTAATTTTAAAAACTTGGTACATCAGGACATCTGTCATCTCAGTCCACCTGTGACCATGGTTGCTGTAAAGCTTCTGAAACATCGGGCTACATAAATAATTTAATGAACCGCGATAAAATCCGTAAAAGTAGTTTTATTGTAATGTCTAACTTTCGCGTAAACTTAAGACATCAATATGTGCCTAATGTAGCTGCAGCGGTTTGAATAAGGTAACTAGACAGAGTTCTCCAAGCAGCAATGACATCAGCCGTCTCATTTACAGGCAACGGCTTTCCCGATAAGGCTTCAGCATATTTCTCCCTAGCACCGGAATCTTTTAGCCTAGCCACGCTAAGGCACGCAGGCATTCTCTTTGTGGATCTCCGAGGCCGAATGAGACAAAGTCTCAACTTAGTGACGATGAGTTGATGGTCAGTCCAGCAGTGCGCGCTGCGCATATCGCGGGTGACATACACTTGACCTATATCTTGACCTATTGTCTATCAAATGCCAGTGTTTGGATCGCGGATGCATCCACATTGCCTTGTGCTTAGCGGTAAGTCGGAACATGGTGTTCCATATCGCAAGGTTGTATTGCGTTTTAATGGCAAATCCTACCACGGACCGACGAGGTTCTAATGAAGGGGTACCTTTCCAGAAGAAAGTGTTACCACCTCCAACTTCAACCAGCTCTCCTTTATCGGCAAGATGTGTTTCACTGAGAGCAGCCATATCCACAATATAGCGGTAAAGTTCACGAGCAACTATACTGTTTTACGCCCGGGGCAGGCGTTTCCATCTCGGTCAATAAGCGTTCTTACGTTCCACGCGCCAAATGTCATGATAGATGATTTCATGATGTATTTGTATTTTCTGTTACGTAGACCACGCATTAATGTGATGCGATGGCAGGTTACTACCACCTCCCAGGACAGGACGAGCATTTTTAGTGCCTCCCTTATGCTGCTGCTTTGTCATAGCAGGTGCTGCCGAAACCGCCTTGTCGGTCAGCGACCACGACGTGTACTCACCCTGGGTCCGTGTATGTGCAGGTATTAGACAAAGCCTGGCTTGCATCGCACCAGACCTCTCTACTTCAACCCATCGCCACAGGACTTAACGTAATCGGAGGCCATAGTTCGAAAGCGCTTAAGTACGCAGGATATATCAAGGTGCGTAAACGTTCACGCATACGTAGGCCGTACAGACTCGTCCTCCCTCTTCTCGATTCAGTAGAACGGTGAAACTGTATGACTAGGGAAGAGGTCGGATGATGTGTCTAGCCGACGGTAACTTTATGACCTATACCGTCGCCGTAGGCCATCCACCGTGCCTTGCTGAATCGCCGACTATACCAGTCCCCTTCGCAATATCTGCATTGGGTTGCCGTCCTCGCCGAAACAGACTTTGTATGTGTAAAGCAGGAGGGAGCTGCTACTGTTAGACCAGGGAGGGAAAGGAAAGAAATTAGGAAATGGGATATGAGTTATAGGAATAATACAAAGAGAAAGAGGATAGAAGGATAGTGGGATGTCTTGTAAGAAAAGCGACAGAGATAGTAGCAGCTCGGGAGGCCAGGGTCGCGTACCCGAACGTCATTTGCAACTTTCGAACTCTTAGATTTGTAAGTAACGCCCCTGACTATATTAACGAAGTATATTGTATTATCGAAGACTCTAGTGCATGTTCCCCAATATAATGCTTTAAGGCCAAAAATAAAGAATACTTACTGCTCAGCTCATATGTTGTATTCCCGCCATCTTTCACTTTTCTATTAATGTACTGGACTAGGAAAGGGCTCCATAAATTATCTGATGATTATAATTTCTACTGTACATTCAGGCTGCACTGATACGCAAAATAATAAGCAGACCGAGCAGAGGTTATCCTCTAACCTCTTGGTCCTAACACTCGTTCTCTGGTCGATCAAAATATTTGATCCCCACGAGGCTATGTGTACGGGTGCGATTAAAAGCAACTCACGCGCCACGTCCTTGTCGTCCAGGTTGGGGAGCACGTCGTCGTCATCGCTGGCCTGCTGCAGGTATCGCTCTATTCTGCCAGAAGTGTGCTCCGGGCCCTGATGGAAAATTTAACATTTAACACTTGTTTATCGACCTTTAAAAAAAAATTGTCAGATGCAATGCTCGAGATTGAAATAGAGCAGAGCAATTTTCATTAGACTCTGCGTATTTCCCTTCCCCTTCATCTCAAACACAAAAAAGGGATGTAACTTTCTCGTTATATTATAAATACGAAAATTCCGGCGTATGTTATTCTTCTACCCAAAAACGATTAAACGGTTTTGTAACATATTTGACGATTTGGAATTTTTTTTTATCTCGAGTAAATGATTCCTTCCCAAACCTACCCCGGTTCATTACTGGTAAAATCATGCGGTAAAGCTAGCACTACATTAAACTTCTAACACATATAATCGCTCTCGCCACGGGATAGCACCGTGTCGTCCACTGGCTGCTAGGAGTTGCTCCCCGGTCGTGCCAGCCCCATCTCGCTACAATGCACTCACTGCTCCATCGACGCCATGTGGCAGCTGTACGACTATGCCAGTCTGGCACACCCATTTGCTCTCTCCGTTGGACAGCACCGTGTCGAACACTGGCTGCGCCTCGTCCGCGAAGTCCCCGTACTGCGCCTCCCAGATGCTCAGCAGGTGTGGGCTCGAGTACGAGTAGCCCACTTCGTATCCCAGAATACCTACAACAATCAATTCCACATATAGTCGTTAAAGTTCGTTCGTATGGTAAGGGTAGGATAAAAAGTGAACACGTATCATGGCACCCAGTCTTCGGCAGTTCAGGTATCCCGAGTCTTCGATAGCGAACTCTTAGTAACGGAAGAACAGGGGGGTGCTAAGAATCCTGCGAGGGGATCAGGCTACCATCCGAGGTACCTGACCTAGTAACACATAAATGCTCCACACTCCGGTCTGATAGAAATAGAAATGACTTTAACATAAATTAAGTTGACAAACAAAATAATAATAATACATACATACAACCTACCTATGACGCATTATATACACCTTTATGAAACAAGAACACAGACAACAATAACGACAATAGTAATAGATTAACTTTCAGACGTCCAAGGAAAATGCACAACAGTGTAACACAACTCTTTAAAAGGAAACCACTCAGTTAATTAACTATTTTTTTGTTTAGTATTAGATATATAGCATTAATTCAATTCCTTTTTTGTTTCTTTTTTCGTACCTATAATTATTGAATATTTAATTGCTGTTCGATTAAGTAATTTTTAAATTTCAGTTTCAAATTGTAAATTGATTTTAGTGTGCGTAACGGTGGCGGCAGGTCGTCCAGGACTTTGTGCTGGCATGTCTAAAACTACCTCGGAATGCTGCGGTATGGTGCAATTGTGTAAGGAGCAGGCATGAGAATCCTCCAGCCAGGACTCAGCTGTTTATCTCTCTGATGAGAATATCCTAGAGCTGTAAGAGTGATTTTTTTGTATTTGTATCAGTTTTATCGTCCGGAAAGCGCTCGTCGAAAACGTCAGTAAGGGTAGAGTATCTGATCTGAATCACAAAATGGTATTACCTCATGGTTTAACAAGTCTACTTCGACCCCGACCTCGACGCACTCTGAAGACAAGGTAGGTAGTATTTTGTTTCTATTTTATTTAAGTAGGATAGCAGCGGTACTAACATTAATAAATAAATGTATAATATGATTAAAAACAAGTTCTGATGCGTGCACCTTTATAGGACCTTACCTTGTGAACGCAAAACTGGCTATATTCTCAAGCGAGCTTCAATAAAAACTTATTTTAAGCTGCCAAAGAAGGTTAGTCAGTTCATAACATCAGTGAAATGTCATATCCCTCTGCAAGATGCAGGAGTGTACAAGCTTGATTGTGACTGTGGACTCTCTTATATAGGGCAAACTAAAAGATCTATAAAAACTCGCGTTAAAGAATATACAGCTGATATGTAACACCGACGTGTTACAAAATCTGCGGTCTGAGAGTACGCTGAATTGGCCCCTGATATTACATTACATTTGATAAAGCGCATATCCACATAAGGATGCTCCGTGATGCTATTGAAATTTAAAAGAAACATCCAAATTTCAATAGAGAACATGGTTGGGTGTATATATCCCTCTGCTTGGGACCCAATAGTAAATATAATCAAATCAAAAACTAAATAACACCTTGAGACAGCAAGATATATATCTAAGATATAGTAACTACTGTTTTCATTGATCGGAACAACTTAATAAGCATAATTCTTCGGGTACTTTTAGCACTAGCATTTTGCAAATAGCATAAGAGACCTAAAAGTGGGTATTAATCAACCCCATAATGAATATCAAAGTGCCGTACAAAGTAACTTAGTTAAAGATCCAAAATCTTTTTGGAGTTTTATTAAACGCAAGAGAACCAGCAAAGGTGTAAAATTAATAGAAGATGGTCTTCAGCTGTCGCATCAGGAATGCGCCGAAGAATATGCGGATTTTTTCTGTACGGTATGCAGTCCTGCTCGGCCTGCACTTGATGCGAGGGCTGCCAGTCAACAGCTCACGTGTTCATATTGACCGGCTGGAGGTCACAGAGGTGCACCGAGCGCTACAACATCTTCCGCCAAAACGCTCGGCTGGGCCGGATGGAATTCCGTCTTTCATCATAAAAGACTGTCGGTCAGCGCTCGCTAAACCATTGTACCATATGTTTAACCTGTCTTTACAGTCGGCAAATTTTCCTGATCGTTGGAAAGAGAAGTGGTGGCCCAGAGACGTGCAATTTCAGGCCCGCGGCAGTACTACCAGCAAAGGTGTTCGAATCAGCCGTGCAACGATCACTACACTCACAGGTTGGCTCCCAATTGTCGGATGTACAATAAGGCTTCCGTGCAGGATGCAGCACAACCGGCAACCTCTTACGCCTCTTGTCGCGTGTACTACCTATGTACTATATATACTTCGATTTTAAGAAAGCATTCGATATGGTAGACAATGACATTTTATTATCTAAACTAGCTATCGCTGGGTGTACCACCACACGCGCTTGCTTTCTTCGCGGATAACGTGCATGACAGGCGCCAATATGTTGATTGTGCCGGCTGCAGATCCAGGTCTCATTTTCCAGGGTCAGGTGTTAGCCAGAGTAGCAATTTGGGATTGTGTTTGTGTTGATGATTAATGACCTGCCTGACGTAGTTCGAGACTCGTTGTGCCTACTGTTTGCCGAGGATCTTAAACTCTCGCGAGAAATCAGGAAGATAGTGCACTGCGTCAGGCTGCAGGAAGATATGGTCAATATATGTAATATGGGTGGTGCAGTGGGCCCACACAAATAAAATACATTTCTATATCTCCCCCGGTACCTCAATACATTATATTATCAATATAACATCGAAGGAGTTGCATTGGAACGACACCTAAACATGAGAGACTTGGGAGTTTGTTTTTTGCAAACATTGATGCTATTCGTGCCCTCTATGAAGCTCTCGTAAGGAATCACTTGGAATTCAGTTCAGTTATTTGGGGCTCCCAAGACGCAAATTATAAGCTTTTGTTGGAGCGAATACAAAATAAATATATATATTCGCTTCATATATATATGTAATTCTTATATATTTAAAATATTGCGAGGCAGGCGATATGTGTGGCGGCGGCGCAGACCGCGGCTGCTCGGCCGTGCCGAGCGCGCGTACTACACTGCTGCGCGACGCGCTCTGGACGCGCGCCCTGGGCATGCCGAACCGAGTAGACACAAGCATTGATTTGTTTATTTGTTCATTGAATAAATTCATAAGGTTAACTAAGTTTATATTGTGTTCCAATGATTTGTAATTACATTTAACTCATATTCACATGTTGATTTCGAGTTTTTATATTATTATTTGATTAAGGAATTGTAATTTTTAGTTTAATCTAAACATCGCTTTTATATTTATTAAGTGATTTCTATTTTATAAATATCTAATTATTATTGGCGTGACTATATTATGTATCTTGTATTGAATTTTATTTGTGTAGATACCTAGTTGTTTAGTTACTAATGTTAATAAATAGTTATGGCTTAATCTATTGTATTGGACAACTGTAATGATAGATCGATGAGTGTTGAAATAAACAAATAAATAAAAATAGATAAACTTGTGATATGAGGACATCTGTCATCTCATTCCACCCGTGACCATGGTTGCTGTAACGATTCTCAAATGAGGGGCTAGTTGAATAATTAAATAAACAGTGATAAAATCTGTAAAAGTAGATTTGAGTAACATTCGCGTAAACTTAATACATCAATATGAAAAACGACAACATCGATTGTCACGACAAATTTTCAGATATATTCCATGGGATGTATAAATCATCATGCAGGGTTTTGGAGGTCCCTCTAACGCCGGTTCCTGTTAATCTCGCGTGAATTTGATTTTTTCCACGAATGGTTAAAGACGTCCGTGAAAATTGTTTGTCTATGGCAATACAGTTCCTAGAGACAGCGACGTAACTCAGTGTTCGGAGCGCTCTGACCAGGTGACCCGAGGCCGGGTGACCGGTGACGAGGTATTTAGAGACAGCGACGTAACTCAGTGCTCGGAGCGCTCTGACCAGGTGACCCGAGGCCGGGTGACCGGTGACGAGGTATTTTGAAATTGAGCTTAGGCTGGGACCGTGGCACGCTATGGTTACGCCAACGCAGTTACACTACAAGAATGTAATATTGTGTGTTTCCTCACCGAACTCGGAGAGCGAGCTGTTGTGTAGACTGTACTGGGCCTGGTCGGGGTACAGCGTGTCAAACACACGATACGTGGCGCCGTCCACGCCCTGGTGGTGGAGCACGTGGTGTCTGGAGGCAAGGGGAGCGATGAACGCAGGCTTCAAGGTCTGTCAGCTGCCCTAATGTACAACTTCTGTTGGGCATATGCTGGAGCTGCCCGTAGCTTCCATATCGACAATTATGAATCCAGATACGGCTGAACATTGGTCCTTAAGTTATGTAAGTGGTACTTACACCTAAGCATTTATCTTATGTGTGAGCACGAGCGGTGACGAACCCGTCCCGTAATTCCTACCGACGTGATGGGGTGCTCACATTATTTTTGTATTATTTGTTAGAGTAGTCCAACTATTGAAACACGTTCACTACTGGAACAGCGGATGCTTCGGTTGTCCGCATTACCTAGCACTCTTAGTGATATTTACTGACAATCGGCTGTCATACCAATGGCGAGAGTCCACAGCACTTACCTGTGCGCCATGGTGCCTCGCTCGACGTCCTCTCCTGTGAAGCGAATGTGGATCTTGTCGCGCAGCAGCGAGCCGTACGCGAGCGCCTCGCCCATGGGCCAGTCCGCTATACCTTCCTTCACCTATTCAGCGTAATTTATAATAGATTAGCACACGGCCTAGGTAGTGTAGGACGATTGAAACCAATAAAAATTCAATAAAACAAAAATATTGTTAAACACTAAATTCGACGGAGTTAACAATGTACTTAACATTGTTAACTCCGTCGAATTTAATGTTTTTTAAAAAGCTTGGTCTCCCTACATTTAACACATTTGATGTCAGACCTGTGATCCTCCGTAAGGCTTGGTTAACAGCAACTGTGTCAATGGTACGGCGACTGAGATAACCTTGTCTATGGACGTGATCAATTTATATTAATAAGAATTGTGTACGCATAAAAAAACTAAAAATGAAAAACAACTTAAATAAAAAAATCCAGATACCACAATGAAAAGTTAAAAATAAACTAAATTGACCATCTTATATATTAAGCAATTAAAATAAATACATATTTGAAGTCTGTGCCAATTGTATATTCTACCCCAAGGTTGGTGCGGTGTAGCAAGAGCAGACAAACCATCGCTGTCTAGACAACGACTACAAAGTTACTAATACAAGACACTAAGCTAAAATGGACATTTTATTTTAATATTATTTACATATTATGACAGCACTAGCATTTGATTCCAGTGTCCATTAAATTCATAAATTCATCATAAATAAAGTATGGAGAAGGAGTAGGGAAACGTGGGCAAACCATCGTAAGTAATATTTCTTTTAGTCGTTCGTAAGTAAACGCCTTTCCATAATAACGAGAAAGTCATCATGTGGTACCATCGACGTCATAATTAATTAAGTGGCCAGTGAGGGCACTTACCCACCTCCACCCATGCTCCTACCCACCTCTCGGTATACGGAGCGAATCATGGGAGATGCACGGGGGTTTGCCCACAAGCTCTGTTCCCCAACGTGCAATTCTTGACTCCCTACGCATTATTTAAGTGCCCTCACGTTATTTCACTCTCCCCTTTCTGAGGCCTGACACCACAAATTTAGAAGTTATCATCGGCCCCGTCAGTCCTGACTTTCTCGATACAGCTATGTCGTTACCTATCCTTCCTCTTCGCGTGCCATGTATGCGCAAATGGCTTCAATTGCCTAAAGCTCTGTTTTGTTGCGACCAAATCCTGATGATAGACTGGGCCCACTGTATTCTTCCGTCCAACATGATGTTTGGCTCGTTTTTGTACAAGTCACATGCCCACAGTACATGGTCTCTGGTTTCAGCTTCATGACCGCAAAGACATGATGGCAGGTCACATAACGCCATACTGTGCAGGCGACCTCTAAAGCACCCGTGCCCTGTTAGTATCTGTGAAATAACGTACTCAGGTTCCACCTATTGATATGCCAGACGCGTTATAACTTCTGGAAGGAAGCAGTACAGCTCCCTCCCGTCGGCACACGCGGCCCAGCGTCACTGCCCAGTAGAGATGACGTCGTCCGCGACTGCGCTTTTCTTTTCCTTACGCTCCTTGCCCTTGAGCCCCACGCACTCCTCCTGCACGCGTCCCGCTCGAAGAACCTCCAAATCGGCAGGCAGAACGACGACCAATACTGGTAGCGCCGCTCTGCTGCATGACCTTTAGGCCTTCGTCAATAAAATTAAAGCAGGGTCTTTGGGTGCGTAATAATGCACTACATACAACATACAAGTGAGAGCGTCGACACCAAAGCGCTGTAGTATATGTCAGGGTTGAAACATAGGTTCCGTGGTACAGGAACCTAACTGTCCGTTACTTCACACCCCACGATGAGGTAGGGACACGTGAGAATACAAGCGCGCGTGTAGTTTGACGGCACGACCCGTACGTTGGCCGTATGTAATATGTAACTGTAAACATCAAATTGCTACCCACACTCTGTAGGTACCTGAACATATGCATACCATTTTGGTGCGATTTTCAAGTATTTTGAGGATTCCTTTGTGCACTTCGAAGGCCCAAGGTTCCGGTGGCTTACAAAAGTGATTAGCTATATGAGTGAGCGAGGTTTGACAGATGCCGGTGTCTTTCACCTAAAATAAAAACAAATAAAAGCTAAATTACCTGCAGGTCAGGAATAAAGAGGCAGTACCGTGCTGCATTGCAGTCAATTTGAGCCTACCTCTCGCTTACATGATACCTACCGCCTTAAAGTGACAGCTATGCCGTCGCATTTCGTGTGTTATAGGAGCCTATTTTAGCGGAGGAGGGAATGATAACAACAGATCTGCAAATCAATGGGCTCTTCATGTCTGCGGGCGTAGGCGTCTAACGACGTCAAAAAGCTCCGACTGTTGGTTTACGCCCTTATGTTACTTATAAAAAATGTTATAACAAATCTTTTTTTTTTTATTTATTAGATGAATTGAAAACACGTTCTCTTCTTTTTCGTAACCCTTACTGTATTAGGATCCGTGGCTTCAAAGAACCCAGTCCAGGGCGTGTCCACCCAGTCCATGATACTGAGTCTGGTGACGGCCTTGGCCAGCTCGAAGTGTTTGTTGAGAGTGTCTACATATTCCTTCTCCCAGCTGCGTATATCCGCTTCGGTGCACACGCCCTCAGCCTTCAGTTTCTCGCCGTAAATGACGTCCACTACAAGAGAATCAGTTCACTGTATATCGTAGGCTACCAACACCAAGTGGTATAAACCTTGTTATGCATATTACCAGTACGTCAAAATCATCCCAGAATTTTGAAATAAAAATCTATATTCACCAAATCTTAGGTTGTCAGAATGATTTTGTACGGATTAACTTTGCATTCGGGCTTCGGGGACTTATTTGACTGCCGAAGTCAGACAAGTCCCGAAGCCCGAAGTAATTTTATTAAAAATCAGGGTCTGCGGTAGCTGAGCTAGGAGTACGCGTAGCTAAGCTACAAGTACGCGTAGCTCAGCTACGAGTATGCGTAGCTCCACTTGAACTTGTTAGCAGTCACTGACGCGAATTTGTTTTTATTTCGAACTAGGTCAACTTACGTCACTAAAATGTTTTCAGTTAAAAATATGAGTGAGTTTTAGACAATACGGCCGACGTAGAACTAAATTATACGAAAAAAAATATGAGGGAGAAGAGACAATCACACTCAGTCACAGTCACACTCAGTCGCCACGTCAGACACGCGTGAAGTTCCACTTCCAAGAGGAAAATTACTGAACAAGAGGCTTATTGTGACGAGCAGCTGGCTCAGTTGGTAAAGTAGCGGTTAGTCTCCACGTATTATGCCAGAGGTCGCGGGTTAAAATCCCGCCCAGGTCATAGATATTTAAACAGGATGTTTGGTAGTGGGTTGCAAAGTCTCAACGAGGTGATAGCCTAGGTCATTTAGATCATTTTGAACCCAACATTTCTTAGCGCAAAGTATGATAGTTTTTAAGATTTTTTCAAGAAACTCCAAAACTAGACAGTTAACTGGTGCTGGTACTTTTGTAACAGTAAGTAGCATGTTCTTATAGTAAAAAGTAAATAATGTGACTAAAATCGTTGCTTTTTTGTTTTTTTTTTAATTAAATAGGACGGACTTGTGTCCGCCCTATTTAATTAATTATTAACGCCCTAAAGCTCATTAAAACATAAAAAGGCGATCACCTCGTTGAGACTTTGCACCCCACTACCAAACATCTTGTGTATGTGTATTATGTGTCTTCTAGAATTGAGAAAAATCTCAAATAAAACATAGTAAATATATTATAATAAAACATAGTAAATATATTATAATAAAACATAGTAAATATATTATAATAAAACATAGTAAATATATTTCCGTCGTCTAGTCCCTGTAGCGCAGGTCCTTACGATAGTAGTTAGGTCAGTACTGGGCTACGTTAGCCTGGTTTGATAAGTCTACTGATAGTATTTTTATTCAGGTGTTTCCAAAGTCACGTTTAGTGTGACCGACACCTCACTACACTCTTGGGTATGGTCTGGACACAGACAGCGGTCCTGGTGTTCCAAGTCACGTTTAGTGTGACCGACACCTCACTACACTCTTGGGTATGGTCTGGACACAGACAGCAGTCCTGGTGTTCCAAGTCACGTTTAGTGTGACCGGTGACCGACACCTCACTACACTCTTGGGTATGGTCTGGACACAGACAGCGGTCCTGGTGTTCCAAGTCACGTTTAGTGTGACCGACACCTCACTACACTCTTGGGTATGGTCTGGACACAGACAGCGGTCCTGGTGTTCCAAGTTTGTATGAGGACCCGGACATTTAGTAGTCATGTGGTGCTCTCCCGACCTGTGGATATGCTCCTAATCTTCTTGTACATGAAGGGCTGCGTGAACATGGGCTCGTCCTCCTCGCTGTGGCCGAAGCGGCGGTAGCACACCAGGTCGATGACCACGTCCTTCTTGAACCGACAGCGGAACTCGATGGCCACGCGCGCCACGTGTGATACGGCCTCCGCGTCGTCGCCGTTCACGTGTAACACAGGCGCGTCTACGGCCTTCGCCAGATCTGAACACATGTAGCCAGCTGTGATAGCCCTGACTACCAGCTTCCGATTGGAATAGAATCAAATAATATAAACACTACACTTATGTAGTAATAAATTAATTAGGTGTATAATAGTGATCCTTGGCTAATTCCAGCTAAGAAAGCCAACGATAGCGAGTCTTACGGTCATGTTCTATCATTATAGACCAAATTCTCTCACGCGCACCGAAGCACTAGGCTACCGTTGTGGCAAAGACGAAGGGGGATAGTTTTCCGGATGTTAATGAGCGACGTTAATCAAGTGCTATTCGGTGGCGCCTCGCGCGCCGTTCTGATCTCGTGACGTAACGACAAACAGTTGAATCAGCTGTTTGCAGCGCCTTTTTAGGGTTTCGTAATCAAATGATAAAAAAACGGACGGATCCTAAATTTCGTCACGTCTATCTGTCCGTCCATGTGTCACAGACGTTTTACTCGTAGATGATGGGTACTGTATCTTTGAAATTGGGCAGATTGTAGCATGATTTTGGAAAGTAGAGTTAGAAAGGGTACCGAGCACTCCATACATGTGAGTGAGGGATGTATTTTCGAGGTGGCGTAGCGTTTGGGACAGGCGTCTTACATGATATGTTGCTAAGGAAGTATTTTCGAAGTGGCGTAGCGTGTGGGACAGGCCGTCTTACATGATATGTTGCTAAGGAAGTATTTTCCAGGTGGCGTAGCGTGTGGGACAGGCGTCTTACATGATATGTTGCTAAGGAAGTATTTTCGAGGTGGCGTAGCGTGTGGGACAGTCGTCTTACATGATATGTTGCTAAGGAAGTATTTTCCAGGTGGCATAGCGTGTGGGACAGGCGTCTTACATGATATGTTGCTAAGGAAGTATTTTCCAGGTGGCGTAGCGTGTGGGACAGGCGTCTTACATGATATGTTGCTAAGGAAGTATTTTCGAGGTGACGTAGCGTGTGGGACAGGTGTCTTACATGATATGTTGCTAAGGAAGTATTTTCGAGGTGGCGTAGCGTGTGGGACAGGCGTCTTACATGATGTGTTGCTAAGGAAGTATTTTCGAGGTGGCGTAGCGTGTGGGACAGGCGTCTTACATGATATGTTGCTAAGGAAGTATTTGATTTTGCTATTACTTTGTGAGATATTCATTTTGTAAGTGATAAAAAGAGCACTTTCGAGAGCAAAATTGTGAGAAACATTGGGAATGTAGAATTCAATAAAAACTTCACAAGAAAATTCATTTGAACAAAATCGATTGGCTAGTAATAGATATGTTTTTTTTTGTTTGCTAGTACAAAATCCTGGCAAGCAAATATGCGCCGGTCCGACTTGCACGCGATCGGTTTCTTTTATGTTATAGGAGGACAAACTAGCAACAAGTCCTCTGATGGCTACCGACGCCCATAAACATCCGAATAATTGTTATGCAAATGCATTATCCTCATTTCCTCCTCTCTGCCAACGGGGCGCATGCACGAAACGCGATTCTGTACGACAGAATCTTGTGAGCGAAAGGTCCTTCCCCGGACATGCCGACATAATTCCGTTGCAGTGCAGCATGGCTCTACCTCTTAAAAAATGTACTTACTTTTGCTAAAGCCATGCTGTATTACAGCAAAAATTCTATGATATAACACTTCTGCGTTGTTCAAGACTCCCTTCCGTGCAGAGTCCCTGCTCCTGGCAGACGCCGTCGGCCTACGTGAAACTAAATCCGGCGAGTCCACTTATATTGCGACCAAACTGGTACAAATTATCGCAAGCACCGACTACTACTGCAGTTGGCGAGTTACAAGTCACGACAGACGCTACAAGATACCCGAGCAGTAGGGCGAGGAGCGAGCGAAGCGCGGGTCGGTGGTGTAGCCGATCTGGTTGTTGCACACGATGTGGATGCAGCCTCGCGGCGTGAAGTGGGGCAGCGCGCTCAGGTGCATGGTCTCGTACACCACGCCCTGGCCGCAGAACGCCGCGTCGCCATGCATGATAATCGCCATCACCTGTGCGACGGACAGATCATTCTGATGTCGAGGGCGCGCTCGAGCAGTTACGCCCTAACACATCATAATCGTTCTGCAGTGTGTTTGTTTCTGAGAGATGTACTAACAGCGCCCCCAGAAATGCACCGTTAGGGATGCAGTTTCGTAAGATCCATTCTTAGCGGATGTCTACACAAAAGGACCTTCCTGCCAAATTTCATGTTTTGTTTTAGTTTTTAATACATAATCATCAAGGGCATAAATAGTTTCTTAAAAAGTAAGCTCCAAATTTAGGTACTGAAATTGAACCTCATCATTATTATCAGCCCTTATCGGTCCACTGCTGGACATAGGCCTCCTTCAATGACCGGCAAGACGACCGATTTCCTGCTACTCGCATTGAATAATTATTTTATATAATAGTTAAGTTAGTTATGGTAAATAGTTAAATTTTTTTTTATTATATTAAATCAAATCTCATTGATTTTAACGACTGGGAGGCCCTACGTCTCCATCAACAGGCCGGCTCGATGGTTCGCAAAATCTATTGTCATTCTGCCGACACATTATGGGAATCAAATTTCTGTCAGGTCAAATGCAAAAGCTTCCTAACAAATATCATTTATTTTTTATTCTATATTCTCCCAATCGATACGATTTTTTACAATACCGTATCACCGTTGCTGTCTCCTCTCCAGAACTGCTCGGCGCGCGCTTTGCCCACCACCACGGGCGACACCACTTCCAGATGGGACGGGTTGCAGCTCATGGACACCTTGATATACTTTTTGGTCTTGCGGATGAACCGGTGGATGTACGTGCCCAAGTGGTACTTGACGTCGCCCGACCCCTGAAGCGTTTAAAATTTGTGTTACCTTCAATGATGATCACAAATTAATTCAAAAGAAATTCAATTTTCTTTAATTGTCTTGTCTTGTATACTGTTAAAGAAAACAGAATTTCTTTTGAATTAATTTGAAGAAATGGTATACTTTAAAAATAAATATCATTGATAATTGACAGTTCAGAATTAATGCGCACTTCAGTTACATTGATAAATTTTGTTTTTGAGTATCTTGCGACGATTAGTGGTCTAGTAAAAAACTTAATCTATAATTCTCTGAATATTTTCGGCAAACACAGGCGAGGCCGTAGGTACCCCTCTTAGACAAAATAACAGCGTGCAGGACACCTATACTATCGCGTTTCCTGAGGTTTTCAGCTCCCGGCGGCCCATTGGGCCGTCGGGACAAGGGAAGCAACACATCGCACCAATTGGCCTGCTGAGCTAAGAAACGATCTGCCACCTGCTCCAGGGGCTCCATCGCCTTGAACTGCGCGAACACGTCCGTCAGAGGTTTTCTGCACACGTTCACTAACAGGTTGAGGCGACCTGCAAACAAATTTCACTAAGAACACACGAGTCAGAGTCAAACAGGAACATAGGAACGGCCACCACACTCACAGACACTCCACCACTCGCAATGGACCTCAACTCACGCCGGTCTCATGCAAGCGAAAGCAGCGGCGTCGCCTCAACACCGTCAACTATATACAAATAGAAATAGAAATACAAATATCGCGCCCGAGGGTAGGACGTGTTCGTCCCCCACACTACACCGTGATATACAGCACCATACGCGTACGCTCTACTAGTAATATAAAGTAATAGCAGTATATTAAGGTAACATGTCAGCATAGCTGAGACTCTACAGCGGGGTCAAGTGAGCGAGATCAACCTCTCCGGTCGTGCCGATCCAGTTCAGCGGCAATGCAGCATTGGAATGTTTCTTACTAAAACCTTCTCATTTGATAATAAACGTGCTAAGAATGGAACTAAAATTTAAGTAAAATATTGGGGTCTGAAATCCTTTGAAGCACAGACAAAAGAAATACTTCCAAGTCAACGCAATTAATTAATGGTTCGTTGGAGAGGCGAGGAGGAGCGACGGGGCAACGCATCTGCATCACAGCGGCGCTGCGGACGTCTAAGGTTGTCGGTAGTCGTCCAGTTGTCTCCGACTTCTCGTTTGCCATTATATACATATAGTTGATCGAATGTATTGTCACTTCTTGACAAAAAATTATGTTAATACTTAAATAAATAAATAAACTTATATACTTTTTTGTCATAGCCGTCATTTAATGCAATATTAAAAATGGTTTTTAATTCCTCGTCATAGTCTTTTTAATGGAGAGGAATTTTTAATAATCTTTGTATGAATGCATGAAACGCGGCATGTTTATGTGTTTCTGGACGTCGGGATTTTGCTTGGAGTATATTATCACTACAGGTAGATTTTGTAAATATATTAAATGTGTCTCGCTCCGTGGTTGTATCTACAGATAATTAAATTTGTGTCGCTCCGTGGTTATATCTACAGATAATTAAATGTGTCTCGCTCCGTGGTTATATCTACAGATAATTAAATGTGTGTCGCTCCGTGGTTATATCTACAGATAATTAAGTTTGTGTCGCTCCGTGGTTATATCTACAGATAATTAAATGTGTGTCGCTCCGTGGTTATATCTACAGATAATTAAGATTGTGTCGCTCCGTGGTTATATCTACAGATAATTCCAAAAAATTTAAATGTTTCTTGCCTATTTCCATTGTTACTTGAACATTTTTATTGAGATATTTCAGGAAATTAAAAAACTAGTCAGAGTACAAAAACCCTGCGTCCAGAGAGATATTATATAATCTACATCTCTATACCAATGTTACATGTCATGTTTAATCCTGAATTGAATATTCGTTGCTCTAATCCGAAACTGAGAGTAAATGTAAGGGGAAAATATATTATTTGTGGAGAAAGTATACCAGTTTATTTATTTATTCAAATATTATATACCTACTTTTAAAAAATATGATACTATTATATGCTCACACTTCGACGGTCGCACGATAACTAAAACCTACAGGGTACATCATTACTAACATACCGAGACCACAGAGGACTTTAAGATCTCCTCTCTTCCTAAGATCTATATGTGTAGGACAGTAGATGGCAGTAAGCACACACCTCGATGCTGCATTCCCATGACGATGGACTGCACGCGCAGCTCGGTGCTGGTGTCCACGATCTCCTCCAGCATAGCGATCATGCTCTCTCCGCCGTCCAGACCGAACCGCTTCTCCGCCGGCCACTTCTTCGAGAAGAATTTCTCGATCCTGTCACATTGTGTGTCACATATGTCAGAGGGATGGACGAGGCCGGCGCTTGCTAGAGACACTTCACTGACCCACTGCGGCGTATCGGGCCGAGACACCGCAGCCTGGGTCATGTATATGGACAAGGCCGGCGCTTGCAAGAGACACTTCACTGACCCACTGCGGCGTATCGGGCCGAGACACCGCAGCCTGGGTCATGTATATGGACGAGGCCGGCGCTTGCAAGAGACACTTCACTGACCCACTGCAGCGTATCGGGCCGAGACACCGCAGCCTGGGTCATGTATATGGACGAGGCCGGCGCTTGCAAGAGACACTTCACTGACCCACTGCGGCGTATCGGGCCGAGACACCGCAGCCTGGGTCATGTAGCTTACACATGCAGCCCCTCGTGGTTACACCCGCGTAATCTACCTACCACCACCCCGCCGCCCCTCCCCCACGCACCCTTAGAGATGTAGTTTCGTAAAATTGCATAGCGAATGTCTGCGCCCTAAAACGAGTTGTAGTGTTTTGCTTTTGTATATAGACCAGGTACGTATTTTCCTATTAAATATTGAGAGTAATGTTTTTATAATTAACGTGATGCTATCGCCCCGCAGTTTCCGCCGCATCACTCCGGTCCTAATGGTGGTAGCGTCATGGTCGCTTCATGGTCACGATTGCCTTCATCGACAAAAGGACAATTCCCAAAAAAAAAAAAAAACAATTAGGGCCTATAGTTCCTGACGTTAGTGCGTAACATCCTATTTAACATTATTACTTAGTAAGTATGTACAGATAATAAAGCTAGAGACGGTTGAGCGTCTAGGAAGATATTCGAAATCGAGTGGGCCGATACTTGGGATCTATGACAGAACATGTTTTAACACTTTTTAGAACTTTTGTCTGTTTATTCGATAGTGACAAACGTGAAATTGGTTTTAACTTTCCTAGTCTGCCGTGAAAATCCCCGGCCAGGCTACAACACATGTAAAACAGGGAACTGTTCCCTTGAGAGTTAAAGGGGGAGAAGTCGCGGGGCACAGCCGGTGCCTGTTGTGATGTCGGCGTAACATGACATCTATGCACCTGTCGCTTATCTTTTAGTGAGTTTTAGATTCCCGTGGGTGGGTGTGGGGCTCGTCCCGCCGCAAGAGAAGGTGGTGGAAGAGGAAGGAGGCCAAAACGTCTGCATGACCTGTACGTGTCATACGTCAACAAACAGCTCCGGCTGAGATACTGAATTATAAAAGATGATCTTATATCCAAGTGTTTGTATGAGAGCTCGCGGACAGACTAGACTCTAGTCGGAGAGGCTAGAGCCGAGTCCTTCACGAGACTAACGCGACGCGTCTTGCGATGGCAGTGCTCTGTGGCAGAGCTCGCGTCGCCGCGCGCCNNCGGGTGCGGACTACGAGGCGCTCGTGCAGAGAGACACTAACGAGACTGCCTTTATCAACCGCCTCAGGATCAGCTTCTTCTCGTCCACGCTTTTGGCGAAGGCTTCCGGCGGCTCCATCTTCTCTCGCATGAACTGGAGGCAGTCCAAGTCGTACAGGTGCATGTACTCTATGCCGATGGACCCGCAGTACACCTTCTCTAAACGACTTATAATCTCACTGAAACAAGAACAAACGGAGTGAGCCAAATAAAACCTTTTAAAAACACCGTTGTGATATCGCCTTTTATGCGGTTTGTGGTTTTCCGGTGGCCCAATAAAGGGGAGGTGGGAAGATGTAGATGGGCGTCGGTTGTAATCGAAGCGCTCCGACTGTTCCTTTAACCCGTTGTGCTATAGAATCAGTGACAGCTGACAGAACCCCGGCAATGCTTACAAAAGTGAAATCGCGAAAAAAAGGTCTAACGTGTCTGAGGTTAAATGAAACAAGATTATATATAATGTTGCATCGCAAATGATGAGGTAGGAGAGGTACCTCTCGCTTACGTGATACTGACCTATGACTAGGCTTATCAGTTTCCGGAGACCTGCTGTCAGAAGCGGCGGGAAGAAGGAGAGCAATGATGTTGCAGATGTTTATGGGCGTCGGTAATCTTTAAAAGCTTAAAAGCCAAAACTACTCGTTTTCTATACATAAAACAAATATAACTAAAATGTTGTAAGTCCGTAGGTGGGACGCACCTCAGGGGCAGCGCCGTCTCCTTGCCGCCGATGCTCGTCCTCGGCGGGAGGTCGAACACCACGTCCATGTGCTCTTCGCCTGGGGAACATTCACTCCATGTACAACTCACGTGCGCACACACACACACAGCGTACATGGACAACACACGTACGCACACGTACACACAGTGTACGCTGTATATCGAGAACAGTCGGAGGCGTTCGGGTTGTTGAGCTACTTATAACCGACTACGAAAAAGGACGCTCGTATGTATATTAAAAAAATGTGTTCACTGACTTCTGCGCCTCATGTCGGCCGATTTCCATAATTGTTTTTAGGATATTGTCTCAAAAAAAAGAATCGTCTGATCGCTGACGTCTTCCCGGGAACACGCCCGTGAGTATCGGAACAAGCTCGTGTCTAAAGTCGAAGATTTGTAATTCGATCTCAGGAAGTTTTCGTCCAGTTGCGGTCGGTGATTCGGTCCCTACTAAATTTAACCCTTTTTTTCGGTTAATTCTAATATCGGTAAATAATATAAACGGTTAATTGAGAAATCGGAGCCTTTTGATGACAGCCGACGCCCACGGACTTTCGCATGATTGTTATTGTTGGATGCTTTACCCTCCTCTCATCCCCCCACCCATGGGTCACAAAAGGCACAAAACGCGACAGCCACGCAAAAAAAAACTTAAACTACCCACAAACTTTACGCCCGTATCAATTGTGCAAGAGGCACTTCCCCGGTCGAGAAAATAGGAGGTTGTATGACACTACCTCCACTTATGCAGCATGGCACTACCTCCTTCTAAAATTTTACCCCCCATAAGACACAAATTTGCGCGTTTACCGCTAAAAAGTCACCCTTCGTCGTATCTCCTCGTTTTCATAACACCTGCCTATCGGCCTCAGCCAGCATCGGAATACTTTCGGAATACTTGGTGTCGACATATCGAGTAACGTTCGCTTCCGCAGTCACTTGGATTTGCATGCCAAGTTAACCTCATAGAAGCTGGGCGTGCTCAATAGGGCGAAGCAGTACTTAAATCCAGCCCATCAGCTACAACTTTACAAGGCGCAGGTCCGACCGCATATGGAGTACTGCTCCCACCTGTGGGCAGGGGCCCCACAATGTCAACGCGTTTCATTTGACAGTGTACAACGTAGAGCATTCCAATCGTTGAGGACCAAGTTGTTTCCGGACAACTCGATCCTTTGGTCCTACGGAGACGTCAAATTTCCTATATGTCTTCTAACATATTTTTAATGGGGAGTGTTCCGAACAATTACTTCCATAGTGATATGTCGTATCGCATGATGGTATGGGAAAGTGCTGCTGACATAAATACTATTTTCGCGCTGTAGCCAGCTTTTCGTGCAGACTACAAATTAGCGTCTAATACATCACTTAGAAATAAATTTAAGGAAATCGGCAACAGTCAATAACTGTTTACACTCAACACACTTTAGGTAATGTCCTGTGGGTGAGTAAAAATATAAACTACTTGTATCGATTTATACACGATAAAAGTAGACACAAACTAGAGGTACCGTTCTTACACTTAGCAAAGTAAATAATTCTTTCCGGGGGCAATGTTCACGCCTCTACAATAGGATCCAAATAGCGTCCAAAAGAAAGTTAACCGTCCCCACACGGTCCGAGACAGTAGCCTGGCGCGAATCTAGACACATCGGGCGAAGCTAATTGAGCAGAGGGGGCTGTTTTGTACCGCTCTCATAAGAAGTGGGGACTAAAGAGCAGGAGGAGGTGGCGCAAGGAGCGAGGCTGGGAACCTCAGCCCGTTGCACTGTCTCTAAGTTGATGGGGTTGTCCTGTGGTGCCGGGTAACCCTGCAGTGGAGAAGGCGTCGGTCCCTTAAGGGGCTGACTAGCCGTCGAGGTGCCCTGACGATTTATTGTTCCAGGGCGCCTCACCTAATGCAGCATCGATGGCACTCGCGGTGGTTTTTGTAGGTATTTGGCATTAGATTGTGCCGCGATCCCCACACACCACGAGACCCTACTAAGGGCCAGTATAGACACATCTGTCCACATCACAAAAAAAAAAGATACCGCACCGTGGGAATAAGACTTTTCGCAGTCTGTTTATGTATAATAAAGATTGTACTAAGTTGATAAATTGTATTTTATTTGTAAATTTGTTGTTTTATTCCTTTATTTACTGATGAGACCCGCTGACTTTATTTCGTCGGTTCTTCTCCGGACAGGGCTAGGTTTGAACAGGCGGTAGCATTAATTGATGACGTTCAAAAAGTAATTTTGTCAATTCTATTTTGCATAAAAATATATTTATTCCATTTCGTTGTTTGGCTTCGTACCAACAGTACAACTCCATCTCGGACATCGCGACATAACTCTAAGCGCCACGCCCATCACCCTGATGTCCGTAAATCAACAACGGTGCACTTTAAAGGTCATTTCTTACTACAATGCTCTGGTACCAGCTGCTGCTTAAAAAGTGTGCATAGCTATTCCTTCAAGGCTGACAACGCGTCTGAAAGACTTAGGAGTCTTGCAGATGCCAAGACTATCCACCAGCTCGTTTGCCCCTATCTCATAATGAAAAAGTCAAACGATTGTTGAGTCGGCCGGCACCAAAGTGGAGGCGCCTTTCGCTCACATGACATAGTCGTAAAGTGACAGCTACTGGGGAAGGAGGGAAGGAGGAAAGTAGGGCAACGCATCTGCTTGATAATTGTACGGGTACGGATGGCCGTGGGCACTGGTAGTCATCAAAAGGCTCCAATTACTTGTTTGCATAAAAAAGGAATGCATATGGCATGTTAAACGATAGCCGGGCGAACCATCCTCCAGACTCGGCTGACCCGCCGACTGCACGGCCGCCGCCGCTGGACACCAGACGAGTGGTCGTACACGTCTTCAGGCTTAAATATAAAACAGAACCGCGATGCAAACTGACCTGTCTGAGTAACATAACAGAGGAGTGCGGCTCTATGCGAACGCGACTACGGAAAAGAGGGGGAGGTTCAACGTATTTTTACCAAATCCACGTTCCACCAGCAATCTTTCTTACCTACTTTAAAACATTATAATAAAGGAACTCACGTAGTTCCGAGCCCAGCTCCCGCGACACGTAGCGGCAGTCGACGCCCTTGAGGTCCATGGACGTGTCCCTATTCTGGTTCTGCCGCAGCCAGTGGGTGCCCATCGTCAATCCCAGCGGGTCCGTCTTCGCCACCAAGTGGCCGCGCACCTAGAACATCCAAGGATACTTAGTATATTGTTTTCCGTGAGGATCCGGTACTCTAGCAGAGTGGGGCTCAACTTATCACTAGAGAACCCCGTTACAACCACGTCTCTCTGTCTCGCTAAGCCCGCAGCCATGATTTTTTTATAGCACAAGCGTACAAAAAAGTAGTCTCCTAATCACTTACAGGCTTTTTGAGTGGTTCCACCTGGTCGTTTGGTGCAACCAGCGTACCTCTCACTAGGTACGCTGGTCGCACCAAACCTATTCGGCCATTACGCCATGCCAACTGGTCGTCCTCAACTGCACAGTATTATTGACCTTGGCGACAGTTTCCCGGCATGAGACTTTTAGGCATGGGACACAAACGAAAAATAATGCCGTATGGTGACTATCGAGCCCCAATAACATCCGTATGAGCAGATGGGTCGTTCTCCTTCACAAGATAATAAATATTACAAGGATTCTGTGCCAACTGCCATATTGTGGGATGTACATTCTTATGTACGGTAGTCAGTTGGTAGGTGTTATGTTCCTCAGTGCGGCGCGTGTGTGTCAAGCTGGATTACGGCGCTAGATTATACGGTGCAAGCAGAGTTCGGGTCACTGCATTGCTACTATATGGCACTAAGGTACGTTACATACGCAAACGGGCAAACCGCGCGCCCTCACACTGCGCCTCACAGCGCGGTACTGGACTAACCTGTGTGATAGATGACACTGTCACGTGACAGTAGGTTGACAGCTTTACTTATTCATCAAGGCGCCTTCGAGTAGAAGCCACTAGCTATTCGATAGCGAGCGGCGACCGACAACATAGGTGAATTGTAAGACGTTTCATTAGCCATCAATCAAGCCGGCCATTCGTAATTGCAAAGCATTTGCTACTCCTCTAGTGCCACCACGGACCTGGTAGCTGCGGATGAGGTTCTGGACAGCCAGGTGGAGCTGGAGGTTCTCCTTCACCTGCTTCTCATCTAGTTCGCCTTTCTTTTTCTTTTTCTCTGCAATGTATATTAATATTATTAATATAATTTAATAATTTACGCCGCATTTGTGTTGCCTTTTTATACCGCAACTGTACAAGAGCAGTCAAATATTATTATTGAAATTGGTTCTACGACAGAAACCAAAACCGAACAGAAACCTGTTGTTTTGCCGAAAATCGACGGTAACCGAATGTTCGGTCGGACGCTATACGTATAATAATGTAATTCGTAAGTCATTAGTGTTTACTATTAACATCCGTTGATGTAGTCCTCAAGCCTCATTTGTGTTTGATTGAATATAGAATAACGAATAACGAAACTTAAATTTTTCGATTTTAACAACAGAATAAAGTTCACTTTAACGAAACGAATAACGATAACAACGTCGCGTAAGAGTAACGAATTGTATAATCTGCTGTTGCAATAATGACCAACGTTAATTATAGCGCTTTCAGCAGCTCGCCGGTTTCTTACAAGTTGCATTGGTTGCAATGTGCGACCTGGGCGTGAATAGACACGTGAATGCGGACAAAGTACATTCGGGCTTAGACCTAGGTCTGAGTCAGTGGCTTCGCTTTGCTCTTTACAGTAAAACAAACGTCCGGTTTTCGGTATCGATGTCTTTGTATTTCTCAAAACATTAGCGTGTGGACGTCATATCGCGTAGAGTTGCGTACATGAGTGTGCAGCCGTGAGTGAAAAGTGCGTCTTACGTTATATTTTATGCCCGAGTATAAAATATTTACACAGTTGTGAGTGAAGTTTCGCGTTTTCGCTATTAACTTCGGTAACTAAATTGTCGCGAGGTCGTCGAATCGCGTAAATTTACTAGCCGCCATATAAATTGTTGTTAGATTTGTTTTCCGTGTTTAGAATTGCGGTTGTGTTTTATTTTCCCCGAGACACTTTACATTCAGTTGTGTATGGCTGTATGTAAGTACTAAAGCTCCGTGTGCAGCGTCTCCCCAGAGAAGGCGATGTCCGCGAAGTCGCCCTCGGATTCCGATAAAGAATTCCAACAAGTGTTTTCTAAGAAAACACAAAAAAGCAAGAGGCATCAGGAGAGTGTCGCTCCCTCCCCCGGCCCTCCCGCAAACCAAACGCTAAAAAAGTTCCAGTAAAAGTGAGCTCCGCTCCCATTTCGCCCGCCACGGTCGAGAAGGCCGACGCGGACGATAAAAAGGCAAACGTCCACCCCGATGCACGCGTAATGCACGTTCGGCGCGTCTGGATGGATGGTTCACCATAGAGAGCTACGCCTCCGCTTCATCACAAGGCACAACAGGCAAAGCCCTGCAAAGACGGCGTCATTATACAGGTGAAGTCTCCACCTGATCCCGGACCTGATGACCACAGGCGTCACGCGACTTTCTTACTTGAGAAGAAAGCCGAATATCATACTTATATATTGTATGTTACGAGTCGTCTTATTAGGTGATCCTCGCGGGTTCACTCAAGAGGTCGTAGCAGATAGCCTGTTAGAGCAGAAAGAAAATGAAAAACCCACGCACAGGCAGAGTGCACATAATATGTTGTGCGTCCTCCCCCTCAATGCCGCCGGACAAAAGATATTCAATGTAGGAATAGTGTACGGACTACTCGGAGTCTGCAGCGAGAAGCACCAGCCTAAGTCCTACCGGGACAGTACCACAACTGCCAAAAATACAGACTCTCCGTTCGCAACTGCCATGGCAAAACCAGGCCTAAGATTCCACCACACCAAGAACTGTCCGTCGACACTACCCTGTGACAACGCCCCGGAATGCTGACTGTGTGAAAAGCCAGGTCATTCGGCCACCTGCAGGGAATGGCCTAAGGCTCTGAAGCCTAAACACAAAAAGTACTGCAAGGTTAAATCTCAAAGTGGTGCCCTTTGAAGCCAAAAAAAGGGTCCGACCCCCTAACCCTTCTCAGGGGCAAACAAAGCCCCGGCTTTGGAGAATCCCAAGGCTCCTGCCTCGGAGTACAGGCCGCCTAAACACGCAACCCCTCCCCCCCATTGAACGACCAAATGAAGGAGGATTGAGTACATAAAAGCTATTTCGGCTAAACACAAACCATACGAACTTGCTATCCTTGCGGAAAAACTCAGCAGCGGTACCACAGAAGAGCGATTGTGTGCCCTCTGTGAGCACCAACACCAAGTGTTGCCCAACAGGATCAACAAGACTGCGACCGGTTTCTAATGGCTGCCATGGCTAGAATAAAACCGCGGTCCATCAGGTTTGTGAGGTTCAGTTCAAACGGAATCAGAGGTGAAATCTCAAGTAATAAGTCAAGAAAGATGCGAGCAGTTACTTAGCTATATTTTATCACTGGGCCACTGCCTACTGGCCTCTTGTGCAGCCTCTGAAAACAGCTCTGTGTTCCGTGTCGGGCCGGTATGGGAACCCACTTTATAAAGACACGGTGTCGTGGGGACTGTCATAGCGTAGCCGGACAGTCTCCGAGAAGGTGAAGTCTGGCCTTTTTTGGTTCTGGAGGGGTCCTGTTGCCTGCAGATCCGGGACCCTCCGCTAATAGCGGTTGAAGGCTCCCGTAGGGGTTTACTTGGTATTGCTACCCAATGGCCGAGTCCAACATAGGTCTGGGAGTCTACCCGGGCTCCCAGGTATCATGCGTAAATGCATTCCCCTTCGTCACCAAAAAAAAAAGGCTCCGAAAACTGAGAAGTGGCAAGCAATGCCCCTCTTACCCGGTTAAATCGTCTCAAAATCAAAGAAGATAACCAAAAAGCCGAACTATTGACCGATACCTTGGAGGCCCACTACAGAGTACACTATGAAGTCACTCCAAATAGTAGGGAAATAGAGCACCGCTTACCTCTACCTCCAGAAAGCGACCGTCGACCTTCGATGAGGTCAGTAACCTCATCAAAGTTCTTGTACAACGATAGGCCTCGGATCCGGATGGTATAACCAATAAGGTTCTAAAGCGCTTACCGCCCGCATCTAAACCTCCTGGTGTCACTTTCAACGCCCTAATGGTAGATTGCGAATTCCCAGAATCATGGAAAGTAGCCAAATTTCCACAAGCCGGGTAAGACCCGCAACGAACCCACAAGCTACAGCCCGTAAGCCTCATAAGTTCGTTAGGCAAGGTTCCTCATAAGTACCTCATAAGTACGCTACAGGCACATCGCCTCGCGGAATTTATACATAACCGCATAAATCATAAAAGACGCATCCCGATGTGCGCCATATTGTTCGATGTAGTAAAAGCATTTGACTAAGTTTGGCACGAAGAACTAATCTGTAAAATGTTCCGTCTAGGTCTGCTGGACCGATCAGTCCTAACCATTAAGGCCTATCTGACTAACAGACAGTTCCAATACAGGATTAAGGGTACTCTGTCCACCAGCCGCCCCTTCAGAGCCGGAACCCCTCAGGGCTCCGTCCTCTCGCCAGCGCTATACAACCCCTACATGAAGGACGTGCCGCGTCATCCCAGAGTAGAGCTGGCGATGACACAGCCTTATATATTCGAACAAAAATGTCTCAAAGTAGCCGCCACCTCTCTAGGTAAGTGGTCCGCACGATGGAGAGATGAGGTTAAATCTGAAAAAACTCAATCTATATTATTTGTAGGCATACACCCCAATATCGTGCAAAAACGCTGCAAAATCAAGCCCTGCGTATCCCCTAACGGTAACGTCATCCCCAAGGTTAGTACATGAGCGTCACGCTGGACCGTGCTCTCACATACGTACCGCACATCGAGCGCGCGAAAAGAAAGCGCTATTCGTCTTGTAAAGTCGGGTGAACCTTGTACAAAGTACAAGCTTCAGTCGCTAATCAATGCAAAGAGCAAAATGTCGCTTAGATAACACATAACATTATACATAACATGAGTTAGACCCATCATCTCATATTACAGCGTAGTATTCGCTCCCATAGAATATAACTATTATCTTGCAACGCGATCAAAATAGATTCCTGCGAACTGCCACATGCTGTTCCTGGTACATCCGTATATTAGATTTACAAAGAGATTTCGAGCTACCCACTATCGCGGGGCAGTTCAATGTAGGACACTTCGGCCGAGCTACCACTCATCCTAATCTTCTCGCCCCAGGCGGCGGACTACAATTCCAACTGCGTTAGAAACGTGGTGCGTCGTCCCAGACACGTACTCATCGACGTGGACTATTAAATCACGGCAATTGTAAAACAGAACGCAAACCGATAAAACGCATCAGCCGTGGTGCCGGTACACTACACCCTGTCCGATGGATTCGGAAGCGGACTATACGATTCAATGCACAATCACCACATCGTGACAGACACACGTTCGACTCTCAAAAGTCAGAAGGACGTTGTTAGTGTAGTCATAGGAGATAGTTCCAGTACCTCACGCGACTTGCCATCGAACTCAAACCAAACCACCGTAATGATTGCGTTAACCACGACGACCACAACTCTGGCCAGATTTCCTTTGTCTTCTGTCTTACTTGACATGATTAATACGAATATTATGAAATACCATCAGCTGTCCTACTTAATCTGTAGGCGTAGCATTCTAGAATAATATAAAATAAGGGGTTTTCTTAATTAACCATTATTATTTTGTAATAGAATAAGCTGTAACTGTGTTGAAATAAATAATTTTTTTTTTTTTTTATAATAAAGTCGCTACCTCGCGCGAATTAAGGAATTAAGTATTCGCGCTAGTCGAACCACCCGCCCGTGGTGTAAGGCGGGGACGTTTCCCCCAGTCATGATAGCTCAACGACCTCTTCCAGCCCCCACGACAAAGCAAGGCTAAATTTAGCTGCAGCGCGTAAGCTACCCCCCTCGTTAGAGAGGGGGCAAGGAGACCCTGTCCCCTTGGCCAAGAAACTAATAATTGCTTTAGTTAATCTTAAATTACTATCGTCCCCATCTGTGGGAAAGTAGAGGTGTCTGTCCCGCTATCGACCACAATCTCGCATGGACCGTCACCACACGTATCTTATGGTTAGATGACGCTGCATTGGACACTTCCATCAGCATGGAGCAGTAAAAAAAGGACAAAATACTTACTAATAGTAGTCGGACTAAACTGATCGCTGAAGTCCTCTACCTTCAGAGTCGGACCCTTGATACTCTCGTAGAGCCCATCCCATGACTGTAAACGGTACCGACTGGTTAGTAGGACTGGATATTAAGATGAATTACAAATAATTATGGTTTTATACATTCTACCATAACTTGGTGTGTCAAAATAAAAATAAGTATAAACAGTAACATAATTATTTTATCAATAATAATTGTCTTATTATTGTATACTAAAATTTATAGATTTGAAATAATTAATTATCACAAAAGCCTTATTTTAACAAAATTAAAATTACTTTCACTTATCTTCATCTCTAAGAAAATCGTTTAAACTGTAATAGATTTTTTTGCAAGATGCTGACACATTTTTTGTATAAGCTAAACGGTGAAACTTTAAATTTATCAGGTATAGTATTATATATTTGTTTTGTATGCATTGATTGATTGCATTTCCGAAGATACAACTTAAATTTATATCTTACATTCCTACTTTCTCTCTTTCGCTCTACCTCTGATTTTAGATGAAAATGTTGGGGGGTGTAATTTACCAAAGATACATTTTACTTTTAATTAAGAAAAGATGTGTCAAAATATTGAATTTTGTAAACAATGGCATGCAGCTATCCATGAACCATGCGACTCAAATTGCTTTTACACATTTTTTTTACGCGAAAGACCTCTATTTCTACCTATTCCCCAGTTTGGTGTTGGTGTATACGATTCCAAAAAGTCTGCATTGTAGCATGATAATAAAGCCAGCTGCAATTGCATTAGGAGATCGAAAAGCCTTAGCATCGTAACATCTTTCCCTGCCAAAGTACGCCTAACCTCTGAAGTACATTCAGAAAAAATAGTACCTGCGAGCAAGGATAAGTCATCGACTAACCGTTTCTTTCGGACATTACTCACAGAGTCCACTTTGTCCATGCCCCTGGCCCAGTCCAGGTACTGCTGTTCAAGGTAGTTGGCGTTGTCTCCGCTCAGGAAGGACTCCGCCCGCGCCGCCGCCGATGACGGCTGCGACGGCTGCGTCTGCTGCGTCTGCCTGTTCCTCAACCGACACTGCCACAGTAACAGATGCCCTCCATTAGTGTTGAGCGAGCTTGGAGTCTAATGTCAAGTTATATGTAGTTTAAAATGAAGGTGTAGATATGTGGCGTTGTATCTGAGGAATTCTGTAGAAAGCAATGAGAGAAGACGTACCGCAATTTCCTAACATATTCGTCTCTGAGGGTTGAAAGGATAGTTCCATTATGTTGCCGTAGTATATGTCTTACCGTTGTATGAAAGCGCGGAAGAAGTCGTGAACTCTTCGTAAGTGTAATCGCACGTAGGATCGACATTGTAGTACCTACTCTGAAAATGAAAGAAAATTACATAATGGTGGTGGCGGGGAGCCGCTGGGTGCAAGTGGCCCGGGTCCGTGGCGCTCAATGGAGCAGGCCTACATCCAGCAGCAGACGGCGTGCACCTGATGGTGATGATGATGCTAACAATATTTTTGAACTTTGGATTGCAGTAATAATAAATTATAGGTTATTAATCAAATATACTCAGGTAATTCGACGGTTACCCACATCTACTCCGCACCCACGTTGCCCAGGAGTCTAGACACACGTACACATTTATACTGTTATTATTCGAAGGAACAACCCGACCATTCATTTAGCCGCGAAAGGTTGTCCTCTAACAAATACGATCATCATATAATAATAATATTTACCGATTCCAGTAATTTTAACCGTACAAAATGTAAAATATCTAAAAAAATATTGTTTTTATAAGTTATTTAAAAAAAATAGTCACAATGAAGTCCAAATAGTTTTCCGGACGTCAAAATAAAGAACAGAACATATAGGTAACATAGAATACGCAGAATAGGCAAAGAGTTTATTTGATGGTGCTGAAATAGCACCTAATTACATACATATTTAACAATTACATACCTAAATAATAAATAAGTACCCTGTGTCGTTATCATAAAGGGATACGGAGGGTTTGATTTTGCTGCATTTTCGCACGATATTGGGGTGTATGACTCCAAATAATACAGAATAACTCTTTTCAGAACGTACCTCAATTCTGCATCGTGCGAAACACCCACCTAGAGGCGACGGCTTTTTTTGATACATTTTGTCGCGAGAGGGACGAAGTTGTATCTTTTCCTGTAAAGGACCATGATATGAAATACCAATTATATTTCATAAAAAAAGGAGGGTTCTTGATTTCTTGCCGACACCATGTTTCATATCTTTATTGACGTTAAATTGTCTTAATTCTCTTATGATAGTAGTAATTACATGATCTGTATGGTTATTAATTTGATGGACCGTACCAATAATGTTTTACTTTGAATAGTATATGCCACGTGTGAAAGTTTGATGTTAGAGTCTATTTAATTGTAGCTGATTATATATATTGCCTGATATTAGTTGGCTCATGCAGCCAAGACAATGTTAATCTTATTGGTTGTGTGTTCCTTTTCAGAGCTCTACTCCTTTTAACTTTTCGTTTATTAAATTGAGATTTAACATGAAGATCTCTAATAGCACTATATTCTTAAAATATTAAATATAAGGTATGAAGGACAATCCGTGACAATTAGTGTTTATGGAACAATAATTGTATATAATAAAGGACCATCCAAGTTGCAGCCGGGACAACTACCCAGATAAGACTTCATACCCTCACTTTAACTAAAAACTATAATGATTCTATAGTTTGTTTCTGATACTATTTTAAGTTTATTCATGATTGTGAATGTAGAGAGATCATTATGAAGTAAATATATGTGAAAGTCCAACTAGACCTCTAACAGTCCTTTACCTCCTTTTCAGAAATTCCTCCTATAGAATTTAATTAAATTGTCACACGGGGCCCTACTATACAAGACTGCTTCTTCTGCCAACAGCGCCAGCTCTACTCTGGGAAGACGCGGCTAGTTGCTCGTGTAGAGCTTGTATGGCGTTGGAGAGGACGGAGCCCTGGGGGACTCCGGCTCTAAGGGGGCGGCTGCTGGACGGCGTATCCTCTACTCTGTATCGGGACTGTCAGTTAGTCAGATAGGCCTACAGGCCTAGACGGAACACCTTAGCAGATTAGGCTTCCGTGTCAAACTCTGCGAGATGCTTTTGCTAAGCTGTGAAATACGGCGCACGTCGGGATGCGTCTTTTACGATTTATGCGGTTGTGTATAAATTCCGCGAGGCGGTGTGCCTGTAGCGGCCAACTGTATTTATGCGGTTGTGTATAAATTCCTCGAGGCGGTGTGCCTGTAGCGGCCAACTGTATTTATGCGGTTGTGTATAAATTCCGCGAGGCGGTGCGCCTGTAGCGGCCAACTGTATTTATGCGGTTGTGTATAAATTCCGCGAGGCGGTGCGCCTGTAGCGGCCAACTGTATTTATGCGGTTGTGTATAAATTCCTCGAGGCGGTGCGCCTGTAGCGGCCAACTGTATTTATGCGGTTGTGTATAAATTCCGCGAGGCGGTGCGCCTGTAGCGGCCAACTGTATTTATGCGGTTGTGTATAAATTCCGCGAGGCGGTGCGCCTGTAGCGGCCAACTGTATTTTTCGCGGAACGCAATCTCCCAACACATCTATACAGTGATTGTTTTTGTTGCAGGCCGTTGAAAATGCACACGAGGAGGTTTACAAGAGTTCTAGAAGTCGGACCCAGGGCCCATCGGGTTAGATCGGGTAGATAAATAATTGTGTCTTCGCAAATAACGTCCACTGTAAAACCAGTCTCCGAATGTACGAGTGGCTTAAAGACGTGTTCATTATTTCTCTCCAATTCTACAGTTATGAGTCACCATGAAAAAGGGATTGGGTGCCAGGTTGGTAGGCTGAAACTATAGTGACGGATAGATGACCTGTCAGGCTCCGCTTTTAGAGGGATTTCTAAAGCGGTGGGAGGGTCCAGCGGGACGCAGTGCAGCGATCTCTTATAACATATGGCCGTACCGCCTCTTAGGATGTTTAACTGGTACCTTTTGTGGGGTGGACTTTTACTGTGCTTTTTCATATTTATGCCCATTAGCAGCAGCCTCGGAGCCTTAAAGCAGTGCGTATGGTTTACTAAAATGTATTACAAACCTGAACAGTTTTACAATATGCACCTACTGCCATAGCTAAGCCAGTGCTCATTTAACTTAACTTCTATAACTGCGGGTTAACGAGTTAATACTCGTTCGACCGTAACTAAAGAAGTAAACATTTCTATTAACGGATTAACTTTTAAGTTAATTTAAAAGAAAAGTTAAGCTACTCGGTTTCCGTAAAAAATTCTTCTAGTCCGTTAAATCGTCAATTCAGTACAAAATTGACCAAGTAATTTAATTTATAATATAATGTAGGTGTGGTCAGTTCGATGCGTCTTTGCGCCGGCGTGGCATGTGTTAATGTTATTAGTTTTCAACATCTTAATGGTCATGATGGGGTAATCATGTCAGATGATTTAAATTTGAAAATTAACCACTATTAAAAAAAGGAAAAACGTGGCTCTAATTGTGGAGAACTTAAGAGTCACCAATTAACAGGTAAATGAAGTCAAGTTGGGGCTTGTTCCTCATCGCCTGGTGGATCCTCATGCCACGTACTGCTCTATAGTTTGTTAGGGGCCTGATCAATGACGTATTCTGGGGTTAACATTTGCAAGTCACTGGGATACTCTTTTTGTAGTGAATTTCTTTACATAAGTACGCTACAAAATAAGTTAAAGCATACGCTTCATAATAATTAGTATACAATAATTGGAGTGCATATACACCAGTTACACACGTTATTTCTTATTTCTTAGCTTCAGAAACCCAAAAAGCGTATAGACTATATAAAAATTGCACACTATATAAAATATTGCACACTATACAAAAATTGCAATTTTATCACTATTTAACGGACTAACGTTAACTTGCGTTAAATCTTGCGAAATGTAACCATTCAACGTTTAAGAAGTAACCTTTTTGTAGTAACGGATTAGCCATTAACGAAGTTAATTATATGGTTAACGATGCCTAGCTATGCCTACTACCTACTTATAAGTTATTTAAAGAAAAGTGTCTGCACTTATGTATTCGCTTTTTGAAGTTATGTTTCTTTGGCGTAACAAGATAAAAAATAAAATGTTAACTATAACCAACTTCTGGGTGTCAGAATTTCGTGACGGTGTGAGCGCACATCGTAAAATTTACACATCTTTTTTCCCTAATGTGCCAAAAGAAGTATAACAGTTAAACCCCTGTGAAAAATTATCTGTAACCGCACACATGACAAAACCGAATTCATGGG
>JAFELO010001207.1:138210-166395 GCA_017140195.1 Eumaeus atala | reverse complement strand
GGGGGGGGGGGGGGGGCATGCGGGTAATGCCTCTCCTCCCCTCGCTGGGCTGGGTCTAATAGATTTTATTTAAGTATTTTCAATTTTTAATGCATTTAATTTAATAGGTTTTGAACTTTGTTTGCCAATGAACGCATCAAAACTTTAATTTTGTTTGCCCCTTCGCCCGTCCCTTTCATGTCACACGTCGTGTGGATGTTGGAGTTTGGAACACCGTCTGCTCGGCTATGGCTACACTAAAGGTGCAAACATGGACGAAAATAACCCCCAAGCGTCGCCAGTGTAACAATTAGCTTCTTGTTCTTTCTTCGAAAGACATTTGTCCCCTAGTGAATACTAGGCATGAATCTATGACACGACTAGAATCTGGAGATTTCTTACACTTATCAATTTTCAGATGTTTGTGGTAATTAAAAAAAAAAACCCGAATTGGACTAGTACAGTACCGGGATTTACGAGAAAAAAGATATTCGGCCAATTCACATAAAAAATAGTATTAAAGAAAAAGCTGCGCTGTCAGCCTGTGGCAGTGGCAGATATCTATATTGCAGGAGTCTTTGTATGTTTCCTTTTTATATGTAAATAATGTGAAATAAAACAATGTCTAAGTAGGAATCGTTTATTTATTTACATAATAAAATTCACCTAATCTCGTGTGACTAAACATAACAGTAACGACACTCGACAACACCTACGTCACACGGCGGCGGCGACGACTGTCCTTCCTCCCATTTGATCGTTTCACACTTGTGGTTACAGCCGATAACAAATGTTATTATCTGACGATCGTAAAAAAAAACAATTTTTGAGACCTTATACATTTCATTTAGGGGCAAAATGCCTGCTTTTAAGAAAGATCACGCACGAAGGCTGAGATACAAATACTTTTGCGGATAAATAAAATCACTTCAAATTTTCGGTGGAATTCTAGCTTTATCGCGGAATTAATTTTATTTGTCCTAAGTCAGATTTGCCTCTAGAACTTAATTTGGCCGTCTAAATGACAATACATAAAAATAGGTACTTGTGACGTCGTTAGTGTGAAACACTAAACGGTTAACAATAGTATTGTTATAACAAGTGTACAACACCAAGTATGCCAGTTGCAGACGTGGCAGGTCACGTGGCAGGTCACGTGCCTGCTACTAAAAGCCCGCACACGTTACGGTTGCGCGCTGCGGGCGGCTACTGGCTGCACAAAACATTTCAAATAGATACTTAAAATAAAACACGTGCACCGAATAAGATACCTATGATCTAATAAATTACTATTGAGTATTAATTTCATATTTAAACGTTAAAAACAAAGAGTGGCTGGCTTACCATAAATCAAATTTTAAACTAAAACAAAAACGGCTTACAAAGAATAAATTCTAAAAACAATTTAATTTTAAATATAATGACATTAAAATGGTTGTATCAAAATGAAACACATTTCAAAGTAAAGTATAAATACATACTTTTACTCATTCTAATTAAAACCGAAGAACTTATTAGATCACAGGCCCCTGACCACGCACACGCACTGGTAACTACAATTTAGCGTCGACATCATTATACAAAATGCCAAACTAAACCAAGCAACATGCCTCAACTGCCTGGTACAGGCAACACCTGAGGGAGGCCACTTCCTCAGGGCACCTGCACTGCCGTAAAATGAAAGTACATTTAATATCTAACATCCGTCAAGATAATTCTCCGTTCAAAATAACTATAACGACAAATTATTTAGCAAGTTCTCGTACGAGACACGTGCTACTGTCGTGAAATAATGGTAATAATAATCATGGAACTGTTCACTTTTCGGCATCATTGACGTTTTATAGTTCTATTTAAGATATTTACAGTGTTTTAGCAACACGTGTCCAGTGTCGCAAACAACAGGAGGCGAGCCACACGTCGGATCAATGTCAAATGTAGAGATTAGAAGCTGCCTGGCTCCGTTCTTGTGGCTAACAGGAATAGTTCCGACAGGCGGTAGCTAGCACCAGTCAACAATAAATCCATATATTTTGACATGAACGTTATTTGCGCGTGCCACGTGACCTCCGTGAAACGTGTCCAGGTTAGACCTGTGCACGGTAGCACCGAATTATAACTAAATAGGACACAAACTACTAAAATAAAATGTCAACAATTTTAATGACAAAACGTACAAGCGAGTAATAATTTACAACTAATACTATGGGCGCCATATTGTATGTCAGCGGCGTGAAGCTAGCCGTTTGTACGCGTAAAGATTTGAAACGTGTTGCCATCAGTGACAAACCGCTTACTTCACAGCACTCCCATATTTGGCGCTAAACGTTACACACTAGGCATACATTACTATTGAAACATGCCATGTTTCTTGTACTTTAACTAAAAGATCGAGCAGTAATTTTATTTGATATTATAATCCGCCGTATTATTAAAAAGTTACTAACAATAATAATGATTTTATTTAACACATGATTTTCCTCTATATTTTTATAAAAATATATCATAATATACATTTTTATTGACCCTTAATATAGAGTGCATATCGTTTTATACCGCGGGTATAGGCAATAGACAGTCAATAGATAACATATCTAGTATGTAAAGTTCATCGTGTACACGGGCAGATAAATAAAACAACAACAAATGATATAATTTACAAACGTATTATATACCTATGTATTTAATTCGTACGAGCCCGCACCCGCCGCTTGGGGGCGCCACTGTCGCAGCGGCTGATCGCTGCGACAGTGGCGCCCTCACCGGTTCTTAACGGACACTAACTATAATCAACGCACATGACAATACCTAATTGTAATGATATCGATGAGAAACAAAGGCGACGGATTATCTCGTTACTTTTCTTCGAAAAAATATTGTACAGTAAGTCAGGAACCTACAATTGTAATGCCAACTTGAACAATGGTGCTGATACTGATATCTCTTATTCACATATGTTATATCACTATAATCATTATGTCGAACTGTCAAGAATACCATAGGCCAGTTACACGTCCTAGAATCTAGGTTATTTGGTTCTATAATAGTAATGCCAGCTAGCTTCCTTGTTCAATTTAGTTTTAAGTCTTATTAAATAACTCGAAGAAGAGCAGCTCGGGAGATGATTACAAAATGGCCTTTACTCATAAACAATGTAGCTTGTCTCGGTGTAGTTCCTCCAGGCAACCTTATGTAGAGGTCTAACTAGAACACCTCTGCACTAATTGTACAACTTTTAAAATAATTGGCCGCAAATACTGTTTTACAGTTCAATCAACTGATAGTTTTCATCATTATAATCAGCTTCAAATGAAAATGTGTAATACAAAGTTTGTGTACAATGTGTGATGTAAAACAAAAATGAAAATGCGCGTGTATGGTCCTCGGCAAAACAGATTCTGTTGACACTCACAAGACAGACTTAAGAGTAGGCTTTACTTTATGGTTACTACACTCTTACAATAGAGTTTACTTAACAGCCATCGTTATCGTGATATATAGGTAATAGCTACTACTATCAAGTGTGTCGAGAGGAAATTCAAATAATATGTGAAGTCAGAGCGGTCTTGTACTAAACCTCAATTGTCGGACATCTCTTTTGACAATCTATTTCCCAGCACCACTGCGCCCTCAGGTCGGCAGGGCCGGTGCAGCCCGGCTCACAGCACCTACGACAGATATACAGTACTAATTAGATCATCAGTAGGATCTAGTGCACGAAAATGTGTTAAAAGTACAAACACCAACAATACAAACACCAACAATATCAGCAGAATTGAATATATGAAAAATGCCTATTTTCAAAGTAAATTATTATCATTGTCAACACTAAATAATTTTCTTAAGCTTACCCGAATGTTACACATTATAACAAAACTACTCCAACGGATTTTCTCGCGGTTTATTAAATATTTTACGATTTTACTCCGTTTAAGAAGCTTTACAGCTACCGGGATTTGAGCTTTATCATGTCTATCTTTATTGACTTTATCAGCTATAATGACAGGGGCCAACAACAGTGTGTTCACAGACTCCAGATTTTTAAACGATTTATAAACATCGGGATCGTAAAATACTTAATAAAATGCGTTAAAATAGTTTTATTATAATTAAAAATATGAGATACACGGGACGGAACGTATGTCAAAACGAACTGGATTTATATGAAATTGTTGGCTATCACCATCGTTTGCTGTAGACTCAGGGGCGTCAACAACTACAATAATTTAGTTGGAATTATTCACATGCTGACGGTGCGTTATATTACCAAGTGTGCCGACGGTGCGTTATATTACCAAGTGTGCTGACGGTGCGTTATATTACTAAGTGTGCTGACGGTGCGATATATTACCAAGTGTGCTGACGGTGCGTTATATTACCAAGTATGCTGGCGAGGTGCTGTGAACACCCCGTGCGTACCCGGCGGCGCCTAGAGCTTGAGGAAGGCGTCGTCGAACAGCTCCAGCTCATGCGACAGGTAGTTGGCTTTGTTGCGCAGCTTCTTGGCGGAGGTGGAGGCGTCGTCCAGCATTTTGATGGCGTCTCGCAGCTCGCACAGCTCGGCGTCCATCTCCGTCGTCGCCTCGTCGATGAGTCGGCACAGGCGCGCGAACATTGTCGACAGCTCTCTGGGGAACGATATCATTATACAATTAAACATTACAAAAATGAATGTACCTCACTGATGGAGCAGTGGTGTGGGGCGGATACTCACTGCTGCACCTGGTGGCTGCAGTTGGCGGAGGTGAGGTCAACGATCAGCCGCAGCTTCTTGCTGGCGTGCGCCACGTACTGCCGCTTGAACACTCGCTCCTGCGCGCCCGCCGTCCACGTCAGCCGCTCGTACAGGTACAGCGCGCCGTACACCGCGCCCGTGATAGCCACCACCCGCCAGCCCACCGTCTTGAGCAGCTGGGAAGGGAGTCGACGAGTTAGTGACAGTTGGCGAGGGAACAGTCAGGTTGTTTAATGTCACAACTTTAAATCTCTCCTCTCATCGGCCTAGTACGAGCGAGCGTAGAGCCTGTTATATGCTACGAACGTGTGGAGCTCCAATTGCCTGTGCTACGAGCGGGTATAGTTCTACTTACCTGTGCTACGAGTGAGTGTAACTTGAATGTGTATGTGCTACGTAGTAAGTTGCTGATGCGGACCCATATACTTTACTCATACAAAAAAAGTCGTAGTGAGCAAAATAGCGGGATCAGAATTACTACGAAACTATTGCTTGCGGGGCCGACTGTCAACTTCCACTAGTTGGAGAGGCACTTATAAAAGAAAAACGTCTAAGCAGGACAAGTAAGTTTTTAAAATATTTAGTAAGCTTTACATAAATATGTATGATGTGATCGCTATCACATCTTGTAATTTGGTAACGCAAGTTGGATGCACAAAAAGTATGACAACACATTAATGTTACGAGTCATAATAAAGTTCAGAATGGGCCGAGCCTGGGAGCGAGAGAGCGTAACAAGTTGTCTTGTCTCAGAGATCAATTAGAAAATCGTTATCTCGTAAAATTATGGCGTCCGTAAACTAATTTAAAGACAAATTGTTTGTGTATAAACAATAGAACTAGTGGATAGATTTTAAAGCTATTTACTGAAACGATAACAAATCAAAGGGTGTCAGTGTCAGAAAGGCCACCACGAAATTTTCCTTAATCTTGTGTCGGAAAGTATGTATATATAGATAAGTATAGACTTCCTGAGTCAATCTTAGATATAATTGCGGCTGAACGGTCTGCCAAAAAAAGTAAGTGAGGTCTTACCAGACCGGAGAGCAGCAGGCCCCCCATGGTGCCTTGGGACGTGAGAGCCCCGAGGGCAAATTTGGACACCATGCCCCACTCCTCGGCGCTAAGTGGCCCCACACCGGGGGCGGCGCCCGCCCGCACCAGTTCCGTTGCAGGCGCCGCCGGACCTATCGCCGGAGGGATCTGGAACAACAATATTTGGTAAACACGTAGTGGCATTGGTGTTTAGACAAACAACCAGAAATACAAGACTTTCTAGTTGTTTGCCGCGACCTAATTGAAAGGTTTTGCTTTTTTACACATTTTATAAATTTTATACATTAAATTATAAAATGTATCAGACTTGTTGAATTTCACAAAACTTTTTCTTAGGAAGCATCTTTCTTTCAACTATAATTATTTCGAATGTTGAACTTTTATAATCCGTTACAGCTTGGCTTTAGCAGATTACAAAAGTTGCATGTTTTCTCACCCCTAAAAGTGTCGAGTCATAGTACCACATGTAAGTGTTCAGTAATAGTACCACATGTAAGTGTTCAGTAGTAGTACCACATGTTAAGTGTTCAGTAGTCGTACCACATGTAATTGTTCAGTAGTAGTACCACATGTAAGTGTTCAGTAGTAGTACCACATGTAAGTGTTCAGTAGTAGTACCGCATGTAAGTGTAATTGTTCAGTAGTAGTACCGCATGTAAGTGTAATTGTTCAGTAGTAGTATCACATGTAATCAGTTCGACCCCAACTTCGGTTGCGAGCAGACGTGTCCTTCGACTGTGCTCGCCCGCCTTTGTTGTGTCCGACGCCATTGTTCGCAGTGCCAGGTGTCCGCGCGGTGCCTTTGTGTTGTGCGTCTCCACGCCGCCATTGTCCTGTGTGTCCGCCGCGCCGCCATTGTACGCTTTGTCCTCAAAGCGTTGTGTAAAGGACTATTGTGCCTTTGTGTTAATTGTCCGCCGTCTCGTCTCGAAGTATAGTTAAAAAGCGGTTCCCTTGATCCGCATTCCGTTGCTCTTACGCAAGCGCGCTTGGCTTGCGCAGCGTTAGGGTTAACCTTCGAAAGTTTTTCGCGATCTAAAGTGAGAAGTCACGCCGGTAACTTGCATCTCGCAGCTAAACTGTAAGTAGAGTTAAACTACTAGGGCGATAAAAACATACCCTATTACAAATAGGACACCCAACCTATACTTACTCACCCCCCCGCACAGCGGGATGGCCTCATAAAAAAGGCCACAAAATTTCCATCAAGAAGAACTAAATACACCCGCTGAAATGGCTGCTGAAAGGCAGTTCAGCATGCTGTTGAGCTTCCTAAAAAACAAGTTCCCGGAGGCAATCCGTGCCTACGAAGAAGACCAAAGCCCGGCATCGCCTGACTCCAATGAGGCGATGGATGCAGATATAAACTCTGCAACTCCAATTGCGTCAAGCACCGACAGCCCCAGCTCTGACTCGGGAAGCGATGACGCCGACTTCACGCTAGTGAAGAAGGCAAAGAAGCCCCGGAAGAGGAAGCTCCGCACAGAAAGCGGAAACACCTCTGGCCAATCGGTCCCCCTCCCACCGCCTGCAAAGGCGGCAAAACCTGCGGCGGCTGAAAAGCCGCACGGAGCCCCCGTCGCGGGCCCCTCCAACTATAAAATATCGCTTCCGAGGGAGGCCCCAGAGGCCATGGCCACGGAGGAGCAGACGTCCCGAAGGGAGAAGCGCCCCCCACCCACCGTCATCACCAGAGTAATTGATGACCAGTGCATCAATTACGTGTCGGCGAGTGCCTGCAGAACGGGCATTCGTATTAACACGGCATCGTCCGGCGAACACCGCCGCTTGACCGCCCTCCTACACGATAGAAATATCGCGTATCATACATACGTTCTGGAGGATGAACGCCTCCTACGCTTCGTAGTAAAGGGAATCCCGAAGGAGTTCCCCAAGGAGCGAATATTCGACGACCTGAGGGACCAGAAGATTCCCGTGCTGGAGGTACATCGGATGTACCGAAACAGGAAAAGTGGGGATATCACCACCGCGAATGTGCCATACAACATGGTACTTGTCATATTACCCCTTGCTCCTGAGAGCAAGGAAATACATAACATAAGGGCGATCTGCGGCCTAACGGGTTTCCGCATTGAGCCGGCAAGCAAGCGGAGGGCACCAGGGCAATGCCACCGTTGCCAGCTATATGGGCACTCAACCCGGAATTGCCAAGGGCGCCCGAGGTGCGTCAAGTGCCTGGGAGACCACGGCACAGCGGAATGTCTGAGGGCAGATCCACCACCGAGCCAGCTGCGTGCGTACTTTGCGGACAAGTAGGCCACACGGCCAACTACAGAGGATGCTCGAAGGCCCCCGACTTCTACAAAAGGAGGGCACCAAAGCCCCAGGGCATCTCGAAGCCGCCGCCCAGGGCGCAGAAAGCCCCACAGGTGCCCCAGCGCCAGACACAGAAACAGGATGACTTCATCCCTGCCCCTCCTCCCGCCACAAACGCGTGGTACCGGCCTCCAAAGGTAGAGGGGCCCCCAGAGGCACAAAAAACCATTCTTCCCGCTCCCCCTCAGCCACAGAGGGCCCCGAAGCCCCAGGCTCATATGGGATCGGAGACAAAGGCACCCGCCCCACTGATGTCGCTAAAGCCTCAGTACGCACCCCTTCAGGGAAGCAGGGCTAAGGATATAGTAGCCGATTTTGAATTCTTAGCTGAATTCATAAAGTCAGTCGATACTGAGGAGGTGCAACTGTTTCCACATAAGGTCAAATTTGGCACCATGGCGGAGAAGATCCAAGCCATTGTTGGTCGAGACGATAAAGCACTTAACAAAATAAAGCATCCCAATGGCTACAACGGGAAGGACGAAACCCAACTCAATAAGACTGGTGTCGTTCAACGCAAACGGCATCAGATCGAATATCCAAGAGTTGCGGTACTTCCTCCCGGAACATAAAGTAGACATCCTTCTAGTGCAGGAAACGTTCCTTAAAGCTAGAAACTCAAACCCGCGTATTTGCAATTATAATATTGTTCGAAACGACAGGACCCGAACCTGTTTGGAGGGTACAGCCATCTATTATAAGAGGGGACCTCTTATAATAGATGGCCATTGTATCCCACTCGACCCGCCCCCTCTAGAAAATCTAGAAGTATCCTTATGTAAGCTATGCATGACGGGCCATCAGCCCATCACCATAGTCTCTGCATACCAGTCTGGTTCAAAGCCGCTTCTAGTTAGCGACCTGGACGTTATTTTCGAAAATTTAAACGACGACCCAATAATATTAGCTGGGGACCTCAACGCCCACCACGTGACCTGGGGCAATAGACACAACAACAGTCACGGGACTGTCCTCAAGAGATATGTCGATGATCATAACATCATCATCAACGCTCCGCATATCCCAACCCATTATTCCCCGAACAACAATGGGTATATACGTGCACCTAGTATAATCGATATAGCACTGGTTAAAAACATTTCACTCGTCATAAAGACGGCTGAAACGTTACACGAGCTTAACTCGGACCACAGACCCATTTTAATCGAAATAATAGAAATAGTAAAATTAAGTAAAAGATCATCGACTATAAATTACTAAAAGACAACTTAGATAATGTCAAATCGAGTGAACTCGATAACATCCCAGACAGTATAGACTCTCCCCAAGCCGCTATCGCGGCTTCATCCTCATTAAGCGCACTACTGGTTACAAAAATAGGAGAATCGTCAAGAGATGTCAGGGACCTTATCCGTCGAAAAAATGCGGCTAAACGCCTGCACGATCGCTACGGAGGCGAAGTGTGCAGGAAAGCCCTCCGAAAACTCGAAAGAGAAGTAAAAAAGACTGTACCTAACTTCATTAACAGGAGATGGGATCACTTCGTAAGCGAACAATCCCCGTCGCATACGGCCTACTGGCCTCTCGCCAGAGCTATGAAGTCCGAACCGGTGGAACAAATGCCACCACTAAACCGCGCAAACCGATTACCTGCACTAGAGGATGGCGAAAAGGCGGAGTGCCTGGCCGACACACTAGAGATTCAGTGCACTCCCAGTTCCCTCCCCACAGACCCCTCCTACATAGAAGAGGTACATAACATAGTAACGGCCCGCCTGGCTGTGCCGCCGGACGATGATGATGAGATCATACGTCGAACGGACACAGAAGAAGTGAAGGATCTAATAAAGAACCTTCACTCGAAGAGGGCCCCCGGGCCCGACAAAATAACCAACAAGGCACTGAAACAGTTGCCGCCCGTTATTATAAACCTCTTAGTGTGCATCTTTAACGCCCTTCTGGCGCAATGCACTTTCCCAGACTCATGGAAAGAAGCCATAGTGATTGGCATACACAAACCGGGAAAACCCCGGACGGAGCCCACTAGCTACAGACCCATAAGTCTCATAAGCTCGTTAGGAAAAATCTATGAAAGGATAATCCTCGCACGCCTGAAAACCGTGATACGAGAGAAAAATCTCTTCATGGACGAGCAGTTCGCGTTTCGCGACAGCCACAGCTGTCCCCAACAAGTACACCGCCTCACGGAGTACGTACTCTCGGGACTCAAAAAACAGGGCCGGCCACGCGGCACGGGCGTTGTCTTCTTTGATGTAGCAAAGGCGTTTGACAAGATCTGGCATCAAGGCCTCATCTTCAAACTGTACCAACTGGGATTGCTCGACAGGCTGGTGCTGATCGTAAACAGCTACCTAGCAAACAGGCAGTTCCGCTACAGAGTGGAGGGCACCCTGGACCTCCCCTCGTCCCCTCAGAGCTGGAGTTCCTCAAGGATCGGTCCTCTCTCCCACCCTCTTCAATCTGTACACAAGTGACATACCGCGACACCCCGGCGTACAGCTGGCGACGTTCACGGATGACACCGCACTGTACACGTGGTACCTCCCCAAATTCGGAGCCAAGTTACTCCAAAAGGCCGTCACCGAACTCGGTGAATGGTTCTTAAAGTGGAGAATAGAGAAGACGAAGAAGAAGAGAAACGCAGAAAAGAGTAAGTCCATACTCTTCTCCCGTACCCCGCCCTACCACAAACGAGGAAACATGCCCGCCATCATGCTCTACGGTAACGTGATACCCAGAGCAGAGACGGTAAAGTACTTAGGCGTCACGCTCGATAGGTCGATGAGCTTTAAGAATCACATTGAAAACGTTCTGAAAAAGGCACGGCATGTCCTTTTCAAATTATATCCACTCATTAACAAGAAGAGCAAAATGGCTAATAGACATAAGCTCACCTTGTACACTACATGCATACGACCGATCATGTCGTACTGCAGTGTAGCTGTCGCGCACATAGCACCTACCCAAATAGAACGTTTGCAGAAAATGCAGAATAGATTCTTGCGCATGGCCACTGGATGGCCGTGGTACATTCGTAACATCGACCTACATTGCGACTTTCAATTTACATCGATAAAAGGACACTTCAAAGAGCTGTCTCAAAAGTTCTTTGACCGTGCTCTTAATTACAAAAATAAACTAATCGTTCAAACGTCGGAATACGACCCGACGTTAATAACCGATTCCCGTTACCGTCGGCCGAAGCACGTACTGCACGACGCCGACGGAGCGATAGCCATAGCAGTTGCTAAGTCCGCCCTTGCACACAAGCAAAAACACACCCATACACGCATCCGCAGCAAAATGCCAATAGGGCAAACCCACGGATAGCAGGTTTTAGTCGGTAGTAGGTAGTAGTTATAGCTACACGACCTGACCCGACAAACTCTTCAGGCCCCCTTGGGTCGGTTGGACAGTGCATAAATGCATTCTCTTCCTGCTAGAACCAATTCGATATACACAACTCGTACCGGTCGAGCGTTGAAACCCTACATATAGTTACACAGCTATAAGACATATGACTGACAGAATGACAAACTCACACACCGCTTACGGAAACGAGCCCGGGTTCGAATACATAAGACGTGAGCTTAGATAAAAGTAGAAGTAATAAAACGCGATCTTAGAGAGCTCTAAAATTAAAAATTAAATCATTATCACGGCTCCTAGCCGATTTGAAGCGCCAATCCTTCAGAGGGTGGGGGAGGCCGGCCTCCTCTGACAAGCCAAACCGAAAGACGAGCTCAACTTTTCTCAAACACGTCCCGTAACATTAAACGGCATCGTGCGCGTTCCGTCCCACTAGCGTGGGGAGGGGGACCGCTCCCCCTTTTCGGTCCCAATAATAACCAAGATAGGGTAATGTAAAGGGGGGGCTGTCCCCCTATCGTCTACTTATAGCCAGAAGACAAAAGTCTTCCGTAATCAGTCGAACTGTTAGGGCTGGACAAGTGCCGCCAATCAGTAGTAGGTCCCTCCGAAAAAAAAAAAAAAAAACCACATGTAATTGTTCAATAGTAATACCACATGTAAGTGTTCAGTAGTAGTACCACATGTAAGTGTTCGGTAGTAGTACCACATGTAAGTGTAATTGTTCAGTAGTAGTAGCACATGTAAGTGTTCAGTAGTAGTACCACATGTAAGTGTAATTGTTCAGTAGTAGTAGCACATGTAAGTGTTCAGTAGTAGTACCACATGTAAGTGTAATTGTTCAGTAGTAGTAGCGCATGTAAGTGTTCAGTAGTAGTACCACATGTAATTGTTCAGTAGTAGTACCACATGTAAGTGTTCAGTAGTAGTACCACATGTAAGTGTAATTGTTCAGTAGTAGTAGCACATGTAATTGTTCAGTAGTACCACATGTAAGTGTAATTGTTCAGTAGTAGTACCACATGTAAGTGTTCAGTAGTAGTACCACATGTGTTTTGTTTGAAACATACTTACATGTAGTTTTTGTTTGAACTGCTCATTACCTGAGTATACTGCGGGGGGTTCTTCAGCGCGATTCTATTGGTGTTTCTGCCCTGGAAGCGCTGGATGAGCGCGGTGATGCCGTACGAGAAGCGGAAGGAGAGGTCCTCACGGAAGTCGGCGCACAGGTTGTCGCAGTTGAGGCGGTACAGCACCTCGAAGGGCTGCTGGTGCGGCGACATGACGCCGGCCGCCGCCGCGCGCTTGTGGATGGGCAGGATCGTGTACATGCGCTCTAGAGCATACGGACTCAATTCAAACAAAAAAACAGTAGCTTTTTCTTACCGATGATGCCGGCTGACACACTTCGCCCGCGAGTTACACTCATTGCAATATGCCCTATATTTACGCGAGATGTATAGACAGACTAACAGTGCCGCTCTACTGAGCTGCAGTAGCAATTCTATTCATCGGATAAGTTACGAAGTTTTTCTGCGCTGCGACCGGGCTTAATATGGTAGCGTCAGACTTTTCTGTCGGTGCCGTTGAACGCCCCGTCATCTTTATGCACAAGCGAGGGTCAGTACGAGGTTAATGTAATTTTTTGTACTCGATACCGGACGCTATGTGACTCACCCGCCATGTCCCGCTGCGCCTCGTCCATCTCGTGCCCAATGTCGGCGGAGAGGCGCTTCTTGAGGCGGCTACCAAGCCCCGACTCCACGTGGCGGTGCAACGCGCGCTTGTAAGCCTCTAGCGCGCCGCGCTCCGCTCGGAACGGCGATGAGTACTCGTCCACCAGCGCCGACAGGCGGCGGATCTCCTCCGACAGCGTCAGCGACACCTGACGACGGTCCGTGCGGTCACACAATACTGACACGAGTGGTGGGGCCGTTTACGCATCTATAACACAACTACTGGCACGAATGAAATTAAATGGCGCCCACACAGCGTGGCAATCACGTACAATCACGCGTGGAGCCGATGATACAGTCGCGCACATAGTTGTTAGTGCTTTCGAGTGCACACAGCAATTAGTACTGTCACGCACACCGTTCTTAGTACTGTCGCATGCACGTCTGACAATGCTGTCGCGCACATAGCCGTTAGTACTGACGCACACATGTTTGGTAGTACAGTCGCGCACACAGTTGTTAGTATACTCGTGCACACAGGTGATAGTGCAGACACACGCAAGGCTGACGGTATAGTCACGCACGCAGAGAATGCAGACGCGTTACGTAACAAGTGGATGTCGCCTTGGCATGTCTGTGACGTAAGCCACTAGGACTTGCTACCTAAATGGTGAATAGGATGTAAAGACGCTAAAGAAATTTGCATTTCAACAACAGGTACAATAAGGACATAAGCACGTTGTGCTATGTGCACGACGACACAAGCTTGTGCCTGTCACCTTGTGCTCCACGCTGTTGACCATCTTGCCGATCTTGTCCTTCATCTGCCGCGTGATGGCGGTGAGCTGCTCCTCGACGGCCGACAGCTGCTCCTGCAGAATGCGCTGCTTCTCCACCTTCGTCGCTTTCTGATCGCACGCCGCGTTGTATATCTGGAGTATAGACGCTCAAATAAGGTTTTAATAATTTATTTATTTAAACGGTTTTATTGTAAAGAAGTATAACAATCTAGCACAAGTAATGTTCTTGCCGCGCGCGCCGCGGTGTTGGTGCGCACGGCCGACTGTGAGATGCACTGCTCCCTATATGCACGCTGTGCTACATGCGGTGGGGGCGGGGCGGCTGTTACCAGGTCCAGCTGCGCCACGACGTCGGCGGCGATGTTCTTGCCGCGGCGCGAGTGCTGCGCGAACTTGGTGCGCACGGCCGACTGTGAGATGCACTCCTCGAACTTGCGCTCGAAGTCCACGAACTCGAAGTAGCGCACCTGGTGGCCGTCCGCGAGGATCGGCGCTGTAACACAACAGATGTTCGTTCATCCAAAACTACAATGTTTTATGTGCAAAAAGATCATTCCATGACAATTAAAATGTTAATTATACATTAAGTGTTTATTGTGTATTTTACAATGAAGAGGGAGATTCGGTAAGGGGCCCTCCCTTTGCTCAGATAACTGCCAGCGGCTGCGTATTCATCGACGTCACCGGCCTGAGGATGAAATCTAGAGAAATTGCATCTAACGCCCTCATGTTGCACAGTAGCGACGTCTGCATTCATACGAAGGACTGGCCAGCTCTTGACTTGACTTCAGCCCGAACGAGCACTTGTAGGATAACGGATGCATCAACTGCATATACTGCCTAAGGTACCGCATGATCTGCGAGGCTTTTCAGTAATGTAGCGATGTGAAGTCGGTGCACGTGTATGGCTCCTTGAGTCGATGGCAACTAGCGCTGTGTGTATGGTTAAGGAGTAGGCTCCTCAGACCATAACACTGACAGTAAGGTTCTCTTCAGTGAATAGTACATTGCCCCACTGCTCTAACGTCCAACCCCTATGCTCTCAAGCTATTTCAAGTCGTGCTCGATGGTGGGCTACCGTTAATTGTGGGAATGTTGCGGCTCTCTTTGGAGTATGGTTTCATTCAGCAAGTCTCCTTCTGGTGGTATCTCAACTTGTGACCACTTGGCCTTCCTCACGTAGACTTCGTTGGACTTGAACTGTCTGGTGATGTAGCCCTAGGTCTCCCCGTATCTACTCAGCCATCGAAAGCTCCATTCTCGAGGTATCGTCTGTAATCCCGTTGTACTGAAAATCTGCTTATTCGAAGTCTTCGGACGACTGCATGTTGCGATACACCTGCTGCGCTTGGCTTCTTGGACTGTTTTCTGAGCTGTCGTATTTACTATTGGTCCAAGCAAAAAGCAAACATCATGTATGGTCCTTCCAGCAAGACTCGTAAAGCGAGAAATCGCAAGAATCATAAAGCACGATCCACCTTATCTTGGTTAAAGCGAACGTTCCAGGCTTGATCAGAGCTGAAGACTACCGTTTCATTTCTAGTCTAGTCCCAATCGTTTCATTTAATCCGCTGGATTATGATTTTTGGTCAGTTTGAGAGAGTACAGCTCGCTCTAAATACCACGATAATTTAGAGTCCTAAAACAATCCATACGATTGACAGTGAAAACTTTCCCCAGGGAAAGAGTGCGTGCTCCTTCACTGGGGAAAGAGTATTGATAACTGGCCTTAAGGTTTGAAGGACATTATTGCAGCCAATGGAGACCACTTCAAATAAGCTTTTTATATTTTTAGTTGTTTTACATTTGTGTATTAAACGAACACACTGTAAATTCTATTTGCAATTTTTTTTTTTCTTTGTGACAATATTTATTGCAAGACAAGGTAATGTAAGCCCGTGCGTGTACTCACAGGAAACTGGCTTCTCGCGCTCGCGCATACGTGTTAGCAGCGCCTCCTTGGCGGAGACGAAGAAAATGCGCTCCTCAGCCTCCTTGGGCGTGCACACACGCAACTCGCGCGATAGGAAGTCCACGCAGCGATTGGCGTGCTGTGTGCGGACCTGTCCGCAAACACACAAGAATATCATACAGTACAATAGCTTCATACAAACGTCCAACGCGTGACTCGTGTCCACATGACTCGACGCTAGGACGCGCTGCGACGAGCGAACTTTATTTTTGTGAATAAAACATTATTGGATTAAAGCATAATCTTGAGACATTCAATAAAAATTAAAATGAATATTTTGTTAACGTCGTTATACATAGTTTGTGAATTTTCGGTGGTTCTCTGGAGGAATGGAGTGAAGTGACGGAACACGTCTACTTGAACCCCGGTTTTGCACTCTTTGAGCTATGGTAGTACCCCAAAAGACTACTATTGCTCGTTTCTAAATATTTTAACGACCGTGATTTTTACGGAATGCCAATAACAGTGAAAGCTCGACTCTCAAATAACAGCGAGTGTAACCCAGCACTGCGAGCGGACGTGGCTCCATTGTCTCCGCTACGAGGGACCGTGGCTCGGCTTGTTGTGCTACGAGCGCGCGCGTAACTAGCGTAGCGTTGTGCCTGCTACGAATAACATGCCGCTGAACGATCGTGACATTTTTCAAGGAAAAACGCCCAGCGCCACGAAAGTTCCACTCTTTGGAGTTATGAAATAAATGCTCACCTGGTCAAGGTACTCGGGCTCGGAAGCGGACGCGTCCCAGCGGTTGTTGAGTATGAAGATGTTCGGCTGAGATATTTTCGTAGAGACCTTGTGGAAAAAGTTCTTCTCCTGTCGACAGAACACGCCAACATATGTATCAGTCTATGTAGTGCCGAATTATTCACTCACGCCCGTTTTTTCAATAGTAAGGGAAGGGTTACATGTTGGCCACATTTAGTAATAAAATTACGTCAAGTCCTATCCTCCAGTCGCCAAATCCATCGATAGATTCAACATTGTAAACTACTATCCCGCATCGGCATACTATGCAAAATCTGGAACGGTGTTTGTAGTCGATATCCTGTTTTTTGTGTTTGGTAGGCCATGATAGTAGCAAGTAAAATATTTTGTTTTTGTTATGATTCCACAGACCACACACAGTAGTGACCATGTACACACAATTACTGTTTACCAATATGAAATAAAAACGATGCTGACCAATTTAATTCAGGTGCAACATCTTGTGGAATAAAACCAGGAGGACAATACTGACTGACGAGTGACTGTCGATAGAAGTTAGCTGTAGCACACGCTCGGAGCTGTAGCTGTGCTACGCGCGAACACGGTCGCACTCGCCAGTAGCTGTGCTACGCGCGAACACGGTCGCACTCGCCAGTAGGAACAGGCGAGGCTGCGCTCGTTAGCGTCATCAACACGCCACATACGTACGTTACCTACACTCATTTATTATTATTAGCCGCCAGTAAAGAGGTTTCCACATGAAAAGGTTACATACGGTGACCATGAGCGTGGACTCTGCGTTGGCGACCAGCACGAACACATCCGCGTCGAGACAGTAGCGGTCGATCCACTCGTCCGTGTTGGGTGTCACGTCCACGCCGGGGCTATCCACTAGCACCACGTCGTCCCGCAGCAGCGCGCACAGCTCGCGCGGCCAGTACACGCGCACCAGCGAGCATTCCTGCAGACGCCCCGCGCACAGCGCGTGACCCAGTTGTGACACCGACTGCACAAGTGACAGAATCCAAGTCTCACGTTGACAACAGAAACACGTACTAGAAAAATGCGATCTCTGGTTATTTCGCATTGACACGATCACAACTTTGCGCCTGGTTTCAATGACGTCACACATGATCTGATAAATCTATCATAACACTGCTAACTTGTGAAGAATGGAGCGGATAATTTTGTAGAGTTGTGTAGGAGAGAGGGAGAATACTAATTTAGCGAGGCGCTAAACTGAGAATAAATTTCCAATTGATACTTCTTTACTTCCCGATCATAAGCAAGGACCATCTGGTGCCTAGTGCTGTGCTGCGGCTACGATCCTCACGTCCGTGCATAGCTCGCGCTGACGAATTACACAAAACCGCTGATGCTAGCTTCATCGCTTGCACTTTTACACTTTTTTCGGGACAAAGATTATAGTCATTATAATTTGTCTGTGATAAATTTCGCTCAAATGTTTTCATTTGCTTGCGAGTTAAAGAATTATACTGCATGTAACTATCGCACTTATAATAGCAGCAGGAAGTGGCGTAACAGCAGGCAAGTACAGACTGCTGTAGCCCTGCATGATAAGCTGTAATGGCTTTAATGACAATTTACCTGTACATTTAGCTTCTCTTCTGAACCCTCGCAACGCATAAACGATTCATTAGTATCGGACCCTTCCACCTGTAGAAAACAGTTGGTAGTGTGTCCGATACCACTTGGTAATATCTTGTCGTGTAACATTGCATTTATAACTGTACTTTTGCCATTACTTGTTCTGTAAAGCAAACAAAATAAAAGTATTTTATTAATAGTTGTTAAAATAGAGAGAAGTATGGAAAAGATGAAAAGGGAAAGAATTTTTTGTTATATATTTGTTCTACTTACTAACTTAAATATTTTGAATGATAGGAGGGCAATGCATCTGCGTAACAATCATGTAAATGTCTGTGAGCATCGGAAGTCATCAGAAGGCTCGATTATTCGCTTGCCCCCTCATGAAACAAAGATTGTGCCATCCCATCAGCTGCAATGTAGCAAGACACTACCTCTTATTTAACTTGAGATTGATACATTTATAAAATTTGAATTGAATCAATTTATTACTCAAAATTTTATTGTCATTGGATTCTAATTAAATGACTATGAACACATTACAGTCTGTTTTACAAACTTACCGACCGAAGAAGGCTACTTTCATGTGATCTCTTTTGAGAACTTCCCGTATTGCTTGTACTTTACTGACATATGCCTCGACATTGGTCATATCTTGCTGGGTTGCAATCCCATTCTCTCCCGAGACAGCTGGAATTTCAATGTAATATTTAAATTAAATAAAGCCACATCACCCAAAACCTTTGTTGGATTATTTGCACTGCCACATAGGTTCATTATTGGTTCCAATAATTATAAATTCAAAAATGTGTATTACACTCAAAAACTACTGAATAGATTTGGAAACATTTGGGACACAGAAATGTTCCATACATTTCATTCCATATGTAACATTAAAATATTTTATACCAAAAAAACTGAATTCTATGTTCTAAAACCTCAGGGCACAGCTAGCATGTAATAATGTCTTCGCAGACAAATTTCTAACATAGTGGCCATCTCCGTGGTAAGCAATACCAATGCCTGTACTGTCCTATTCCAAAGGGATGTTCTATTCGCAGTTATAAAATCTTATATAACATATATGTCATAACAGTGAGTATGTATGTATGTATGAGAAATTACATGTATACTAAATAATTACTAATACCCAGGCAGAACACCATATTATTAGTGTGAAACTAACCATACACTAGATAGAAAAAAATCCAAGTGCTTATAATTAATATTTAATCTCAATGTTCCCAGTGTCTTGCTCCATACACTTTACATGTTGATACATCACGTCAACTGTTTAAGTGAATCAAAACGTGTACATATGCTTGCACAACATTACACAACAACCCCCAGGTAATTTCACATGTTTTTGGTATGTTTATATTTTGTGTAATTATCATTCATGAAATAACTTACCATGCATAAAAGCGACAGCATCCTTAACATAATCGTCAATCTCCACAAAAATGTCATTAATCTTCTTCTTGGCCCTCACAAATATCTGTAGTGGTGAATCCACATTTGACATGTTTACACGGACAGTCCCATTGTTCATCACAACGTTGTGAGGCCCGTCGCCAGCCATCATCGAAATAGTACGATTAACATATGCAGCCATACGGGAAGGAAATATGCACTGTTTTCGTTAGGTGTACCTTACACTGGACAATGCCAATAATTTTTATGATACCACTTCTATTTTTAAACACAACATGCAGGGCACAACTGCAACAGAAAATTAAAATCGTACATAACATGATGTAGTGTGCAATCAATAGTATGCTCCATGCTCATGTGCTGGATGGAGCCTGAAGCTCTGATACATCTCTCTTCTGTTACATGTAGCCGCGTACACCATTTCGTATGTAGTTTGCAATACTACATCATGTGAAAAATAAATTTAATAAGCCAATTGAATTTGTGCTCGAAATAAAATTGTGATTTATTTGTGTTTAATTACAAATCGAAGAATACACGACAAACTAATGAGTAACACACTGAAAACTAGCAGTAAGTGTGATAGTGCACCTTATCATCTCGTTGCATCGTAGATGTGGAAAATCATCCCTGGAATTCCGGCAAGCATGAAATTGTACATTAACTCTTAACTATTTATAAATATTTCTGGTTAGAAGCAGTAAGACGTAAAATATCTGACAGCCGCTGTAGAATCATTACAAAATATAAACTAATAGAACTTTTTGGACAATTCATGTTCGCCTATATATTTTGAAGACGTACGTACCTAATGGTCAAAGCAACATTTTAGTTAAGAATATATTTTAATTTCTTCAGAAAATTGATTTAGATTTTGCATAAAATTCATCGGTGAACCAATTTTTTTTTTTGTTTTTTTTTTTTATATGAGATTTGGAAAGGGCTAAAGCACAGCCATAAATTCCTTGTAAATACTTTGATACATAAACAGTATATTATATATTTATAATTTTCATACTTAGTTAAAATCGTATATCATAAAAAAATATTTGAGTAAACACTAAACATTTAATACTTTATACATTATAATGAATCTCACAAACCGCGTGGTCTGAATTTTGATGTGATTAAATTAATGTGTTTGGCAACAAACGGCTCAACCTTTGCTAGCTAAGTGTCAATCATAAAATTGACAAATAAATGGCGGATGTAGAAGTGTTTCAAAGACGCTGACTAAAAGTTTTTGCATAACAGACTGATTCATGAATTAATGAATTAAAATTTATAAGTTTTATTTTTCTTGTAATAAAATATAAAAAAATGTCACGATCGGGACGTGCTGAAACAAGAAACAGAGTTAAGGATGATATCAAAAGAGTCATGCAAGCTGTTGAAAAAGTTCGCCATTGGTAAGCATGTATTTTGATTTATAAATTTATTCTAACTTGAAATGTTCTTTTGTATACCTATGAAATATATTTACAGGGAGAAAAAATGGGTAACTATTGGTGAGACGACTATGAAAATTTACAAATGGGTGCCAATATCTAATAATGAACAGAAGAAAAAACATGCAGCGAAACGCGAAAATAAGGAAAACACACTTACACCAAAAAAGATGCACGACTCGTCCAATTCCAATTTTGGCATGGCGGAAGACTCTAACACATGTAAGTAACACTTACACTACCTCACGATTACAAATCCTGAGAATAAGCCATCACGTAGTTTACAAAAATTTGATTATACAAAGAAAGGTAGAAATAACATAATTACAACTACTTCAAACTTTATTATGAATACAAAACACTGATGCACAAATGTAGAAACATTTTTTTTATTACAATAAGTTTGATAGATAATATTGGAAAAAATAATCTAGACAAATTAGATACAATTTCATATGATCAGTGATTTATCTCTTCCATTTAAGACCAAGGAAAAACTAAACAAGGACTTGAATAACATATTAATGATTTTCCTGAGCTGTCCATAAACGCCCTTGTTTATCCAAATGTAAAAAAATGCAAACCTATTTATGAAGGGGAAATTAAAATAAAATGAATCAGAGGTTCAGTTCAGATAAGAGGCGAACATTGAACCCTAACTATTCCTTTTGTTTTACTTTTTGGGCCGGCACGGCAGGGTAACGCTCACTCACAATATTGCTGTAAAGTGACATTAGTGTTGGGTTTCGTGCAGTTTGTTAGTAGCCGGTAGCCCATTTTGAGAAGAAGGGCAACTCATCACCATAGTAATTATTTATGGATGTTCATGGGCATTGGTAATCGTAAAAAGCCTCCAATTCCTTGTTTGACCCCTATTCTAAAAACTATATCTAGCTATAATTTACATATTTGTGCAGGTTTTTCAACAGTCAGTGATTCTCAAGGAGCAACTGACTTCACATCAACACAGCTGAACTTCTCCGAGGACTCAAACTCACAGAGCAGTGGCACCACAACTCCGGCCAAAAGATTAAAATCTGATTGAGATTAGTAAAGAAAATAAATACTACAAATGGTTGTAAATAAAGAAGAGTGCAGAAGGATGTTTATATTTAATGTGAATTTTATGTGCAACATGACTTAGTTTTATGTGCTTGTGACAAATATGTATATATTACTATAAGGAGTTAGGTTTAATAGTTTTAATGTGGAGATAGGAGATCTTGATTAAATATTTAAACTAAGAAAATTTTGTTTTTTATGTGTCACAAGATGCTATCTCATTCTAAAAACACTTTCACAACCATAAAAACTGTCACTTCTACATTTGCCAAAACTTGTTTTTTTTTTGGCAAATGTACAGGTCGCATATATTGTACTTGAGAATGAGAACCTTGTGACATACATTGTAAGACTTAGGATTTAAAAGTGAGTAATACAGGTGATAAACCACTATAGATGAAAGTTAACAATGTCTAAATATTAATTGTAAAAGATTTGATATCTTACGATATGGTATGTTATTGGTCTAATGAAACCAATAAAATGAACAAAGATGCTTATATTCGGATTTACATATAATATTATATTATTATACAGAATTTTGGTATTATTGTTTAAGAAAATATACAGGAAAATTGCATGAAATCGACAGAAGCTTGCACGGCCTAAGGTCGAAGAATCCGCGCGCGCCAGCTGTACGGGCAAGTCGCGGCCGCAGGGTCTGGGTAACTGAAGTAAAAAGTAACGATTTAAAAGACTAGGAAATTGTAGGTACCTATTTTTTGCATATTCGAAATCAGAACCAAGTAGTCTGATTTTGCACAATGTCTTACAGAACACTGTATATAACAAGTGTCTTTATTATAAGGAAGCATATCCATTTTATAAAAAATATTCCTTTGCGAAACGTCAACTGTTACAGTTGTGTCGTGTGCGCGTGTCTTTACGTCAATTAATACTAAAACTACATCGGGATGCCGCTCAAGACCAGCGGTAAGCCGCCAGGAAATCTGGAAAAGCGCAAAAAGAACATCTCCAAATCGGACAAGAAAATGAAGAAGCACAAGAGGAAGGAGAGCTACGCCATCTACATCTACAAGGTTCTGAAGCCAGTACACCCCGACCCCGGTATTTCCAGCAAGGCCATGTTGATAATGAACTCGTTCGTTCACGACATACTCGAGTGCACAGCAGTCGAAGTGTCGCGTCTCGCCCACTACAACAAGCGTTCGACCATCACATCGAGGGAGGTGCAGACTTCCGTGAGGCTCCTGCTACCCGGCGAGCTCGCCAAGCATGCAGTCAATGAAGGCACGAAGGCCGTCACCAAGTACACCAGCTCCAAGCGAGTGAGTGAGAGTTTAAACGAGAAGAAGATGTAACAACAGCAACGGCGAAGACGACTGCGACATCCAACACCATTCTGGAGGAGAGAAAGAATTTGAAGCAGGTTTATTTTCTCGGTCTGTATCATTATGTATTCTCGTACCGTATTTATATAATATAGATCTTATCAAGAGTAACACCAGTGTAAGTCATTGATATTCTAATGCAATTAGAATTTAATATCCCCAAAAGGTGTAAATAATAATAAAAATGCAGCTAATTTTTCTAGTTACTTAGTACCTAAGTTATTCTACTTGAAATGTATATACCGAATTAGTTTTAAATACAGTTTACAGTTTATAGGTACAGTCAGCACCAATAATCTCAAACAGGTTCAGACTTTTACAACTTCTATACTGACTACAGCTGTATAGATAAAGATAAGCACTGATGCACAGCTCTATACCCAGATTTTTTTATTTTTATCTGAATCTTAAGTCTTTGTTTGCCTATACTCGCTCTTCTCTAATGTTACTTTACAGACAGCGAGAACACCAATATATGTAAATTAAGTGTTGGATGATTTATGTTAATCAGAAGAGCATTGGAAATCTGGATCAGTTGAATGACATTTGTGGGGACTTGACACAAATATGTCCATGCTGTTAGTTTGTTATACTCTAAACATTTAAGAAAATATATAATTTTATGTAAACCTCTTTTTATTTAGCTTAATTTTTTTTTTCATCGTAACACAAGCAAGCAATAAGGAAAGTGTTTACTTGCATATGAATTGCTTATTAGCATCAACACCACAACTTGACCGAGCAGAAGTAATTCAACATGTTACAAACATCACAATATATCTGCACTGGCGTTGACGACATCATTCCTGCGCTGTATGTAACATAGATAAGTACGGGAAAAGAGGAATCCGTCCCTCTATCGTCTCCATCATTTAGAAGACACAAAAGTCTTAGATATTCCAATGAAATTTAGGGGCCAGTGTCAGCAACACGAGTAGATCCCTCCAAAAAAGAAAGATCGAGGGGAAGGCAGTCCAGAAAACGTTACGTCTCCCTCAGCTGTCACAGATTACGATCAATCTTATCGTTGAATATTTTCCGATCCGGAGGGATGAGTAACACCACCCTGAATTACTCCTCCCACAAGGGAGTCGCACCAGGATTTTTTATCGCTTACTCTCATTTCACGATATTAATGTAACCATATTAATCTAAAAAGTTTATTAGTTTATCTAAGATTACACTCAGTGGCGCACTTTACCGGTAAAGGCTCCTTGAAAATATATATTTTATTGATCGTAATCTGTGACAGCTGAGGATATTGCGCCCAGGGAAATTACATAGAAAATGTATACTAATGAATTGTCCTGAAAAAAAAAATGTGTATAAGAAGCGTAAAGAAAATTTACTTTGTTCAGTAGTTGAGTTATTGTAACGTAAAGTTTTATTCATATCATTTTTCTGCACGTTTTATTATCCCAGTGCAAGCGCAAAGAAGAAAAGAAATTGACTATTATTATCATGGCGAGAGGTCCCACAAGTTGAATTAGCTGTTATTCTCATATCGGGATGCATCTCTCCCATCTGCGGGAGAGGAGGAGGGTCTATCCCTCTTACGGCCCCCAACGTAGTTAAACAACCGCCAAAATTCTCGATGAACATGAAAAGACTTATTTTGGCCGTCGTTTAATCTGTGTAATGCGCATACGAGATTAGACAGACATAGGTAGTAATGCACTCTCTTCTTCCTTCTGTATTAACCAAGTCAAGGCGGCCACTCGCCGTTCATGTAACTGCCTGTGGCGTCACTAGTCTATCTATGTTATGTGTTATCGGCGGCGACTCAGTTGTTGCGGTAATTTTTAAGAATAAATAATGAGCGACGAAATATTTGTATAACGTTTATTCAAATTAAACTAACTACTCCGACGACAGAGTGCCGGTGGAAGAGGTTCCCGCCGAGAACAAGGATGCCTTTAGGGACTGGTCCGAGCACTCCATCTCTTTGACGCCCATGATGTCCGTTACAAACTCATTCAAAGATATCTTCTGCAAAAAGATGATCTATAATTTTACACGAGGGACGCCCGGTCCCTTAAGCTTACACTTACCCTACTGCCCTAGCTTAGTGAACGCCGAGGACGTTCCTAGTGTGCTGAGAGCAATTTATGTTGCACTAACGAGCCGGGGTCTTTCGAGGCCCATGCACATACGAATAGATGCTATGGCTTATGCATGTGAAATGCCTTACTTTAGGCGACGGGGAATGTTTTTATCATCCATGTTGAATAAAATTATAATTTTTTAATTATATACTACGGTTTAAGTCGTTGAAATTACTTAATTTAATTGCGTGGCGTCGACTAATGCTACGTGCGTGTACATATACTATAATTGTGAACTGTGTGCAAATTCGGTCAGAGGTGTACAAATGTCATATAAGACTGTACCTCGGGCAAAAACGAAAAGTCGCCTTCCACCATACTGGCTCTCTCCTCGAAGCTGTGCCCACAGAGTACAGCCAGCAGATACCAGCATAATTCCAGTGAAAAACATTCACCTATTGATTATAACGCATTAATCAGATGCATACATTTTTCGTCTGGCTGGTGATGATGATGTTTCGCCTTCCGTTCCGTTTGTTACATTTTGGATATGGAGCCCTCCAGCCAAAAGGCAACTTTAGATCCGAATATCCCACAAATCATTAGATTAATCAAAAAAAAAAAAAAATCAGCTGTGTCCTCCCCTCCGCCCCTCTAACTTTTGAATTAAGTATCACCACCTAATAAAAAATGAGATGAAGAACTCTTTTATTGAGTTCTTGCAACGGAAATTGGTTGAAACTAAATGGATCTATCTTATGAGCTATGGACTTTATTTGCTGCTACAAAACACTTCAAGTGCGACTCCGGCTCGCTCTTGGCCAGTTTTTTAAGTATGTATTCAGATAAACTACTGCCAATTGGGGCTGGCACGACCATGGACCCTATCATGGTTCAAGCCTTGTTGTGGGGGTGGGGTTCAGTAGCCTGGGGTGAATCGAGGCCCATTGTGTGAAGCTAATTGAACCGAGGAGGGCCTGCTCTTCGTACCCCTCTTATAAGAAGAGGGGGCAAAAGAGAAAAAGGAGGAGGCGCTTTTATTCACGGGGCAAGGGGCGAGGATGGAAACCTAACCCCATTGCACTGTCCCAAAGCTAATGCACCACAGGACGACCCAATCTGTGGAGGTGGCGTCGGTCCCTTAGGGGGTTGACGAGCCGTCGAGGTGCCCTGATGGTTTGTTGTTCCGGAGCACTTAACCAAAGGCGGCACTGATGAAACTCGCAGTGGTTGTTGTGGGTATTCGGCACTAATGTGCCGCGAGCTTCACACACCTCTGGACCCACCTAGGGCCAGCGAAGGCGCGTGAACGCGATGCGCCGTGTCAACAAAAAAATGGCACGACCATGGAAGGTATTCTCTCCCACCGCTACAGCTTCAAGTTTTGTATAACTTCTACAAGTTCGTAGTTACGGATGACTCAGTCTTAAAGCATTTCTTGTGATTAAGCCTCTTTACTACAAAGAGGCTTAATCTTGGAATTTCTAGAACAATGAAGTATGGAAATGCCACTCAAATGTGAATGAAAACTTTGGTATTGAAGTTTTTCACATAATTTAATATTTTAACCCCTTTCTCGTCTCTAAAATGGAAAAATATATTGTGGTATCTGATTGTTAGGTTAATTTTACTTTTTAAAGTAGGTTAGAACATCGCTGGACGACCCGGGCCCAAGGCCGCGAGCTACTCGTAGGTAGGTACTCCACCGAGGTACGTACACACGGGCCTTACAGACAATTAGAATAGCAAATACCATTTGACATTAGCGCTTCGAGGAAGTCCTCCCTTCTGATATAGCTCTCAGGAGAAAGGGCGTCGTTTGCCACGGTGGCAAAGTGTCGGAACGCGTTTTTAATCTTCCTGTTGCTGTCGCCGAACGCCGGCCGGTGGTTGAGGTAGAGCTTCACGAACTCTTCGAAGTCAATCTCTAGTGACGGCTCCTTACGGTACACTTTATATCTGGCTTCCGCGATTAGATTTTCAACCTGTTGTTCATATTAAACTTACGCAATTGTTACTCATTAGCAATTAGGTACAATAAAACTAAATTAAATAAAATAAAATATTACTTTATTTGTAAAAAAAACTGATTCTACGTGTCTGGTTTGTTCAATGACTAAATAAACAGCGATCGGCGATACAATCCGTAGTATACCATTTAAAGAGCTGGTCATGGTTTTTCCATGTGATATTTGGATACATTATGGCAGTACTTTTCCATATATAGTTACGAAATTAAAGTATGTTAATTATATTTATTATATTTTGTATACCTCCCGAAATACAATTAACTTAATTTTATACCATTAAAAAATCGTGATTTCAGGTCAGGTCAGGTCTTCGCAAATAGTAACACTTTTTTTTATTATAGGAATCAAAAAGTTGCAGGAAAATGTTCTATAAATATTTATAACAAACTTTACCTATTCCATGCAATCCTTTTTTTTTATTTTTTGTAATTTTCATTCAAGATTTTGATTTCAAGTAAAAAAATAATGTTATCCTTTGTAAATTCCGTGCGCACGTCAGTGACGGTTAGACCGTCGTGTGAATCGGACTTGTCTCTTATCCCGCCAGTTTTCCGACCAGAACGCGTAATTAATTAAAATGAAAAAATAATGTTGT